>CAUYRH010038829.1:0-17317 GCA_963574655.1 Perodicticus potto | reverse complement strand
CTAGGCAAAAAAAAAAAAAAAAAAAAAAAAAAAAATAAGTGTAGGTTTGTTTGTAGTATTTTCTTTATGCCTTCCTTCAATAACTAAACTCAACACATTCCAACTGAACTAACTAGTCTGTTTTTAGAGGAACCAACAGAGGATGTCCATACCTTGAATTTAGGTGTGACATATGAATCAGAAGTTTAAATATATATACATGTAGTCACACAATATGTAATTTAAAGCAATGTTATTTTGAATTTATAAAAGTAATTTTGCTTTTACTTTATTATTTTTTGAATTTACTCTTTTAAACTCCAGAATATTTCTATCCAACAAAATATTTTGGAGATAATTGTTGTCCCTCATTTCCTTTAAAAAAGAAAACACTAAACAAGCTGATTTTTGCTCTGGAACAAGTTCTTTTTCTGAAGTTATAGTTTTGATAAATTATTTATGTAAGTAGATTGTATAATTAAGGAATAAGTAAAAAATGTAGTGAAAAGGGCACTTATAAAGCTCTCTTGCTAGGTAATTTGGAATTGTCATCACCATAAAAAGTAATCATTTTATAAAGTTTTGTAATAACTCAATTGCTAAGGAGTCATAATATTTCTTTACTTTGGCAAAAGATTAGCAAAAAGGTTTAGGAATCATTTTAAACTTATGATGTGCATTAAATGCTGTATGTGAAAAGTATCTTTCTGATATTTTTCTAATGAAACTATTACTCATAATGGAATATTTTTAAGACAATCTAAAAGCAAATCCCCTGAATTAAAATTTTGTTTATCTCATCTAAAAGAGGAGAAAAAAATTAGAAAAAGAGAAGAGAGTCACAAAGTGAAAAGAATGAAACTACCATCGGGAAATCCAATGTAGTTACTTTTAAGTATTAATCATCAACCTTAAGCTTTCTATCTAAATTAAATGCTATACCCATTTATTTAAAAAAGGTTGTCTGCTTAAAATTATATCACTTTGAGGTCATGGGCACTTCTTTTATGACCCACATATATGTGTCAAGAATATCAACCAATTGGCACCTATCCTTTTTTAAATGGTAGAAAAAAATGACTATTATATTGTAATCCTTTGTTCTCTCTCTCCTCCTCTTTCTATTTTTTTTTTTTATTTTTTGTTTTCGTTTTTGGATGGTTGGTGATTGGTTTGCTTCTCCTGGCTCCTGTTGATCAGTGGTGTTTGGCCAGTTTGTATTTTTCCAGACATCACTCCACGATGTTGTTGAGGTGTTTGATGGGCCAACTCAGCAATCTTCTCTGTTATCCTCCCTCTCAGGATCCCATTCAGGTATCCTTTACTAGCACTGCCATGCATCAGATATTGATTATAGACTGACTTTGATTAGTGTTGTAGTGAAGGTTGAGTTTTATGTCACCATATTAAAAATAAAGTAAACTGAAAATATAATCTTTTTTTTCCTTTCTTTTAAAACTAGAAACATAATTAACAGTCAATCAGAAGGTTGAAAAAATATAAACAACTATTTTCTGATATCATAATCAAGTAAATATAATACTGAATCACCTAGACTGTGGTATTTAATGTAATATAACATATTTAAGGATTCTTTGAAGACTAAGGCCATATGTATTAAAATATAATTAAAGCCTTCTGGTAAAAAGGTTGCAATTGAAACTGAACCCAAAGAAAGTATATTGTTAGCAGTAGGATATTTTAAAGTAATTTAGTAGAACATAGATTGACATTTTCAAATGACAGTGTAAGATAATATAATTTGTTAGGTTTACTGAATGAAAATTATTTATGATATCTTAGTGTTTGTTTTGTTGAGTAGGAGAATCACTTCCACTGAGTTCAGGTAATCAGATCACAATTCGATTTACTTCAGTTGGACCAATAACAGCTAAGGGATTTCACTTTGTTTATCAAGGTAAGTGACCCTGTAGTCTAGAAACACACTAAGGAATTATATCAATTTTCATGCTATATTCAGAGTTATTTGATGATGAGATCCTCTAACCAAATTGGAGAGATGAAAGGTTTTTTAAAGTAGTTTTACCCTGTCCCCTCCCTCCTCACTTAGATATTATCACTTTGACCACAGTAAAAAAAAAGACCTGTTACTTCCAACATCATTGTCCATTTAAATGTCTGATTTGCCTTCCTTCCATCATATTGTTTTCAAAACATCTGGGCTTTTTTTCAGACAATTCTTCATTCTCTGCATTTTTATTTCCTCATAGTCTAGCACTCTAAGTTAAAAATGTACAAGTTTTTCTGCTGATGTACTCAGGCATGCCAAGGAAATCATTACTTCATTCCAAAATTATAGTTTTCATTCTCTCAAGAGAATTGAAACTTTCTTCACATTTATTAGGGGTTTTGTACACTTGGAAGTTTGTTTACATCATTTTTTCTCACCTTCTATAGATAATTTCCTATGTTGTTTTTAAACTAAATCAAGAAACGTAATTTAAAATATTTTCTTTGAATTATGTCTCATCATGTAGCCACTCTTAAATATATCTTCAACTTTATTTTTAAGATATTTCTTAACATTCGTGATGTGATGTTCTTACTCAACTTTCTTATCCCATTTATCAGTTGAATAATATACTATACTCTTTTACTTTTAGTAGTACTTACCCCCATAAATAGTATGTGGTATCGTAACTTTTAAAAGGCACTATCACCATGTAGTTATATTTACTCAAGACACATAAAAGAGGTTAGCCTATTTGGAATTCATCATATCTTTTTGGGGGGCTATTGTCAATCTCTTTAATCACATTTGTTATGTGTTTTAAAAAGAAAAAACATCCTGTTATCATTCTATTTTCCTAAACCAAAAAATGAAAAGGCACAATCAAAGTACATACCTGTAAAATCTAATAGCAATTTCAAATTTCATGCTGTATGATTATTAAAGTAAAAACTTTTATTGTTGTTAATCTGTCTGACTTATTTTCTGCTTAGCCTGACTGTGATTGTCCTCATCAACAATAAACATGTTTTGCAAATTAAGTTTTGTAAACATGTTATGAAATTAATAGTGTTGTGTTTGATTTTTTAAAATCTGTTTTAATTAAGAACCAAATGCTGAAAAACAATTGTGAAATCATTTCATGAAGTCTGACATATACTTTTTAACTTGTTATTCCAAATGTAACAAGAAAAAAAAACTTCCAGTTTTTTAATCTTGTGTATTATAATATCCAAATCTACTTTGCTAAATTAAGAATTTGATAAAACAAATTATAGACAGAAAAGCTTAGTTAATGTTGTTTAAACGATCAAACCTAAAACTTTTCTAGTAAAATGTCTTGACAGCCAATATCAATTTTAATGTGTAGTATATGCTGTACAAAATTTGAAACTTTTAGAAATACATTCAAATTTTTAGTTCAGGTTTAACAAAAAGTGAAGACTTCTTTGTAATTTGTTTAAATATTTACATTTTGGAATCTGTTTTTGTCTACCAAATATGAAATTAAAATAAGTAATTATTTCTATGCAGCTGTTCCTAGAACAAGTTCTACACAATGCAGTTCTGTGCCTGAACCAAGATTTGGAAGAAGAATTGGCAATGAATTTGCAGTTGGTTCATTGGTTCTTTTTGAATGTAATCCAGGATATATTCTCTATGGATCCATTGCAATTAGGTGTGATACGGTGCCCAATTCATTGGCCCAGTGGAACGATTCCTTACCTACCTGTATTGGTGAGTATATAAATTTGTATTCTCTGTGATTGTACATATTTTACGTAAAAATTAGTTACCTTACATCTTTCAAAATTTTTAAATTTTTAATTATACACTAATGTTATATAATTATTTGATATGCTGTATTTGATTCTAAAAATTATGAAAATCAAGTGGAGATGTGTAATTGTCTTGATAAAATGGGTGAAAAGACTTACATTTGCTTAGCTGAATACATCCTCATTTATTAATTTATACAGATGTCATCAAAAGAATTAGAAAATATGTGTTAGTTACTACTAATTTTTCTTTTACTCTTATTAGTTTTATATATATGTAAAATAAGAGATTTTTCTGTCTTTTACAAATATAGGTTGTAACACTTCGAATAACTAGAATGCATAGAATTAGCCCAAATCTCATTGTTCCAAAGTAACTTTTTGCAATCCTATGTCTAATTTTCATTGGATAATAGAATATATGCTATCCAAAGTAATGGGTCTTTAGTAGTTTAAAATCTTATTGCATTTTAGGATAATCACAGTGACTTTTGGTTCTTATGGTGTTCCCTACACATAGATGATATAAAAAGTATGGAACTTGCTCTCTTCTTTGTTCCAAGACAATATCTAGAAATTATTACTTTTAAAAGTTGTATTTGTTCCTCCTTAAAAAAAAAAAAATTGCATAGTATTAAATTCAAAGACTTAGCCTCAGGGTGAGAAATATGTCTAATGTGTTGGGCTCCTTCTCATTAAAGTTATATTGGTCTGTAATTTGAATAAGATTTTTTAAAATAAAAGATTTTTGTTTTTTTCCCAATAATTTCAACTTTCTGCTGTACATAGGGATGATGTGAGTGTTTAGATGTAGTCATGTAAAGTACTCATTTTTAAATATATAAAATAACTTTTTAAAATGCATTCTGTAATACCTCAAAAAATTATATGTGTCAATAGTTTTTATTTTTAACTTTGAACAATGCATTTGTTCACATAATCTTAGCTCATAGCTCATTAGAGTAAACTATATTTTTATATTGTAAAATGATATAAAGGTACAACATTCGTTTTTAGGGATAAGGGAGTAAAGATAATATCTGTTGGCGTACATTCCTAGGATGTTTAATTTGTATAGGATATATCTGGTCTAACTAAACCATTGAAATCTGGACATTATGAATGATTGCACTGGGGTATTCTATTAACTGGGGCTGGCACAAATAAAAGGGTGTTCATCTCATTTCTCCAGAAATTTGTATCATCATTCCATTACAACAGGTATATTTTGCACAATTCACAGGACACTTTTTTCTTTCAACAGCTATTTTAATTTTTCCCATTGCAACAAATGGAATGGGAACTATTCTCTGATTATTCTATTATTTGTTGAAAGATCATCTATAAAAAAATAACTTATAATACTGGAAATTGTTAAGTGACTGTTCACTTTTCTTATATTTTGGCTAAATGACCTTAATTTCTGATATATGTTTCTCAATTACATAGTCCCACTTTGTGTCAGTGCTATCGTCTGAATGTTTGTGTCCCACCCCCCCCAATCTCCCATGCTGTGGTGTTAAGATGTGGCCTTTGGGAGATGATTAGATTTTGAGGACTCCACTTTTATGAATGAGATTATTGCCCTGATAAAAGAGGCCCAAGGGAGCTTGTTCAGCCTTCTGTTGTGTGAAAAAACATTAAGTGAACCTTCACAGGACATCAAATCTTTCAACACCTCAATCTTAAACTTCCCAACATCTAGAACTGTCAGAAATACATTTCTGTTGTTTATAAATTACTCAGTCTATGATACTTTGTCATAGCGGCATAAAGGGTCTAAGACAGCCCCATTCCATGCTAAGTAATTTAAATAAATATTTAATTCTCAAGCTAAACTATGGAGAAGTTACTCTTGGAATGCACAGATAAATCGTCTTAGAAAGGTGAAATACTTCTTTCTACAGTGGCATAGCATAATAGAAGGAGTAGAGACAGGATTTAAAGTAAGTTTTTCTAACTTCAAACCCCAAACTAATTGATAAAGTACCTCTTTTCTGTATGTTCCAAATTATAAGTTATTTCTTTCCTGTTTACATTTCTTCATGAAACTTACCATGTGAAATTTCTGACCCTATTAACATAAATTTTGGGCAATTAACAACTATAGGAAATAAATCAATTGGACTTGATGTTTCTCCCGTTTTGTGCATAAATCTAGGGTTAATGGAACACAAACCTTTCCCTTGGGTAATCATACTCTCATGAAGACAAAACGGAGAGTGTTTTCCTTCTAAACTATAATATATATTTGCCTTTGTTCTCTTATAAAATAGTAATAAATAAGGTATTCTAAACTAAAGGAATAATGAGCCGACAGAAATATTTCTACATGTCTATGCCAAAATTAGCCATGCAATATGCATAAATTGGAAATTATGTGCTTTAAATCAGTTTAATAATTGAAGACTGGTATGTAATAATAATAAATATCTTCATGTTCATAATAGATTTTTAAACATTGTCTCCATAAATATCAAGACTCAGTCATTGCTTCTGCCTCATTTCCGTAATTATTGGTTACATAGTTTTTGTGTCACTTTTGGTTTGTTTATAAGGTACTGCTAGAAAATATCAACACTATAAAATAGAAAGCACCTAAAAAAGTACTCATCTTCACTTAGCCTCATATGTATTAGGAAATTTTGTCAAGATTGTCATCTGCTGTAAAAATAGTGATATGATGATATACAGCAATTCATATAGTAGCACACTCATCTTCAAATATTATTGAAAAAACCCATCTATTCTTCTAGTGTTCAAAGAAACTTCATGTGCCAAGATCTGAAATGAAAATTTATGAATTATACATTTATCATGTTACTGTCATAATTAACAGGCAAAAGTTTGTAAAGAATCATACAAAACTAAATCAAGTCATCATAGCTGGGAATTTTATTAAGTTCTCAGCATAAGGGTGAGTTTAGTCTTAGACAAATATCTTAGGCTTTTACCTTAAGACTGAATTGAGGTGAGTTTCTTTAAGATCCTAAATGTTTATCCTCCCTAAAAATTTATCTGTTGAAATTTACTGACAATTGATGGTATTAGGAAGTAGAACTTTTGAAAGATGACTAAAAACAGGGCTATAAACGTCCTGTTAAAAGTGACCTAGACATATCACCACCCTTTCTATCAGGACATAAGAAGATTGCTGCCTACCAACCAGAAGAAAGGCCCTGAGCAGACATCAAATCTGCCAGCGCCTTAATCTCAGACTTTCCAGCCTTCAAAACTGTGAGAAATAAATTTCTGTTGTTTATAGGCCACCCAGTCTGTGGTATTTTGTTATACACATAGCTTCCTGAACTAAGAAAATTTCAAAGTACATATCCAAAAACAGAAAATTGTGTGAGATAACTTGTATTTCCTGCCAAGATTATTTACAGAAATCATTATTCTGTATACAGAAAGCTTACATGAAAAGACGTATTACCTTATACTCTTTAAAAAATATTATTCCATGTAGAATAGGCATAAATCCACAAAGTTGACTGTATTAACAAATGGATTTGCAGGGTGTAAGGCAGGAATTAGAAAGGTGATGATTCTAAATGACATCCAGGAGAGAACTGAGTTTAGGTTTTACCATTTGGCCCATTTCTTTACATATGAAAACACAGTTAGCATTTCTATGTTTAACTGTAAGTATTTTTAGCTTCAAAATGTTCTCAATAAAATTGGTCATGTCTTAACATATTTGAGAAAAGAAAAAAGCTTGATGTCCTAAAAATTCAAATGTGCACATTAAGTATAAAACTATCTGAGGTTGTTATCAAAGCCTTTTTAACTTATGTTCCTTTTCAACATTTGTTATTGGTGTAAAGTAATATCTATTTTAAGGCGTTAGAATTTTCCTCTGATTAGAGATGAATCCCTTGTATATCTTTTGTCTCCCTGTGTTGTTTCATTCAAGTCTCCTCCTAATTACCTTTCTTGATGATCCTGAGGCTCATTCACCAACCACTTTCTATTCCATTATTCTGCTTTTACTATTCACCATATTATATATAGTTTCGAATCTTTAAAGTTTATCAGTCTATCTTAATCTTCCCCCCCCAACAACTATATTATTTTTAAACTCAATCAAAAGAGGACCTAGCCCATAGTAGGTGTCCAATAAACAACATCTGTTCAATGAACTGATTTTAACAAATAATCGTGTTCATTGCCTGAATATTTACTAAGGGTGTAACAACTTTGGCTTCTTCTCTGTTCGAAAGTCCATGCATTTTTCCATTTCAGCGCTCCACCACGTGATGGTGCTTTTGCTCACATTACCTCTGCAAATCTACATTGCACACTTTTCTGAGATGTGTAGGAGAGCTATGGAAATAAAACACAAGTAATAGATTTACATATTATATGGGGAATTTTATTTTGAGAGAGAACAGATTATATGTACTTTACAGTTTAGATATAATACAGGGTAGCCATAAAGTTCGTATGCATTTTATAATAGTGTGCAATTTAAAATTGCACACGAACTTTGTGGTCACCCCCTTATATGACAGTCTATTTGCGGGTTTTGTACAAGGTGATTGTTTTCCTCTGCCTTCACAGTTCAACGAATGCTCAGTTAACAGCTAAGCCACGTGAGCACCCAATTGAAACCAAAATAATACTGAATTCAACATGCCTAGTGATTTCTATCTCAATTGTCTTGTTTCAGTGTCACAGTTCTTATTATTGCTATCTACATTTTCAATTTTTCCTGTCATAGTAAAGCACGATAAAATGTTCAGGTATTTTGCACACACTGACATGCTGAAACTGAGCTGTGGACTAGAAAGCAGCCCCATTAGATATGATATATGAGTTGGGCTTGTAGTTAAGATGATCAAACACTAAATTAGAGGATCCACAAATTTTAATAGCATCTACACAATATTTAATAATCTTATATAGAGCTGTAGTGCTAAGGGATTCTTAGGTAAATTATAATAAAATGCAATAATACTTTATTTTAAAAATATTGGAGCAAATGTAAAACTGAAAAATAAAACTTAGGCTTCAGAATGAGTTTCTGTCTTCCAAATTCAGACTTCTTAAAATCTTAAGTCTCATAAACCCTGAGGCTCTCTTCCCTTAGAGGCTCTGTGATTCAAATAACCCCCTGAAGCTTCTATTTGACAATATATGGCCTTAGGCATAAGTACTTCTGTTAGTGGGAGGTCTTTTTTGAAAAGCTCCTGAAGCCACCACCTACTCCCCTTAGGCAAAAAGTCTTTAATTAGCTGCTTATCCCATCACTTTTATCTGAGTCTGTTTTTTTAAGTCCTTTAGAGACCCAGAAAGAATTACTTTTACTTAGAGCATCTCCATAGCAACACCTGTCTATTTCATCTTTTCTTAGGAAAGGAAATTGATGAAGAAATGTATACAAGATCTCAACTCTCATGCATTGATTCATTTATTCATCCATCCAAACATCATAAAGTGTAATAGTAAACAGCAAGTATTAGCATTTGTATGAAGCACTACTTACTCTCTCTTTTACAGATAGTAAAACCCCTATGGTTTAGAGACAAAAGCAGAATTAGATTTGAAGGCGGCCTTCTAGATGCTAAAGCCTATTTTCTCAATTGATATATCATGCTGTGTAATGCCAATCACAGAGAAATTTGCCCTGTATCTTTTAAAAAAATAAATGCAACTGTTAGAGTAAGTAATACATAGGGCAAGTGACATTTGTAAAACATCCTTTATGTGACATGGTATATCTGGGAATATTTTTATAATATATTTTGTTGGTAAAAAAAAATAAAAATGATTGAAGTAGAATTTGACAAATATGATTATGTTGAGGAAACTATTGGGAGACAGATATGATGCAGGAATGATAAAGAGGTAGATTTAGCTCCAAGACATACAGCTGTATATCCTGTCCTTTGACAATTTACTCAACAAGCATTTATTAAGTGCTTACTAAGCAGCAGACACTATTTTAGGTGCTGGAGACACAGTTTTGAATAAGGATATGAGATCCTTGCCCTTACATTTTACATTTACATTTTACATTCCAGTAGAAGGAGACAGAACTCATCACGAAATGTATCTTTTCTAGTTATGGGTAGTGGTAGTTCAAGTGAAGATGGGGCTGGGGTTGGAAGAGGACAGCCAGAACACGCTCCTATTTTATACTGGAATGAAATGAATGAAGGTAGGAATGTGTAGAGTCTTGGTGAGGACAGAAATGTGAAAGGAAGAGCATTTTTGACATGTGACACATGCCACAGGAAAAGTTTGAGATGTCTGGAGCACAGTGAATGACAGCAAAGGCTGGCAGGACATGAGTGTGGAGAGGCACCAAGAGACCAAGTCCTATGGAGACTTGAAGGCCATAAGGAGTTTGAATTTTCTCTAAGTGATGTGAGAATTCATTGAGCTATGTAGTGATTTGATATTTTTCTTTCTTTTTTTTTTTTTTTTTTGAGACAGTCTCACTTTATTGCCCTCCATAGAGTGCTGTGGCGTCACACTGCTAACAGCAAACTCCAAATCCTGGGCTTAGGCGATTCTCTTGAATTCCTCCTGAGTAGCTGGGACTACAGGCACCTGCCACCACACCCAGCTATTTTTCTGTTTTGCAGTTCAGCCGAGGCCGGGTTTGAACCTGCCACCTTCGGTATATGGGGCCGGCACCCTACTCGCTGAGCCACAGGCGCTGCCCTAGTGATTTGATCTTAATTAGCTTCTTTAAAAACTCACTGTAGTTAGTTTAAGGAGGGGTGGAGTAGAAGCGTAAGCCTGATTGGAAGCTTATTGCATTAGTGGAGGTGAAATCTAATGGTGATCTAGACTGGAAGATCATGGTAAAAGTGATGAATTGGTAAGCTTTGGCATATATATGTAAGGTAGAGGTGACCGTGTTTGCTGATAGATTAAATACAAAAATAAATGTGAATTTGAATGTAAAAAAGAGAAATTAAAATGAGTTTTAAGTGTATGACCTAAGAACCGGGTAAATGGTGGGGAGGTTTACTAAGATACAAGAAAGTGTGGTTGGGGAAAACTTGAAAAATATTTTTGTGGACGTATCAATATCGAGATTATCATTAGACATATTGTTGCACAATCTCAGAGCAGAAGTCATGGCTGGTCGTAGTAAGAGGTAAACATTTAGCTGCCATAGTATATACAAAACTTGAAAATGGATGTCATCACAAGGGATTGTGATTAGAAAGAAAAGACTGCCTCAGACTGCGTCACAAGGAGGAGCTACCAAAAATAAAAAAAGAAAAGAAAGAAAAATCTGAGTGCATCCAGTGATACAGTGATATGCATGGAAACCGGAAGAATGTGCTGTCCTGATAGCCAAGCAAAGAAAGGCTCAAGACAGATGGAGAGGTCAACAGTGGGAGATAACTGCTCATAGGCTGAGTAAAATGCAAGTTATTAGTTGATCATGGCAGAAGAACATTCTGATGATTCTGACATTGCCATTTCAATAAACTGTGGAAAACAAGTCTGATGGAATGGAAGGAAGAGAGAACGGAGGAAGAGGGAATAGCTTGTCACTGTAGCAGCAATGAAGGAAAATCTGTAATGCCGATAGTAGAAGTGTTAGAATCTTCTTACCACAGTTAAACAGAGTTCCAAGCAAAAAAGTGATTATCTCATCTTCTCAGACTTGAGCCCATTGGAGGAGACTAACTTGTAAACAGAATTTGTAAGCACAATAGGACGAAGTTGTACAGGAAAAAAATGCTACAGAAAGCTGTGAGGCCCTTAACAGACAAAGGAGGTGAGAAAGGTCACAGAGGTTATGTCCATGCTGAATGTTCACAACGGGCAGATGTTAGCCAGGTGAGAGGGAACAAACCAAATGACAGCATGAAAAGAGCATGTTCGTTCAGTGGCCTGGGCTAGAATGGGTGATTGGAATGACAAACTGCTGCAAAATTAAAGCTATGCACAGTTCTGGAGCTGAAGGTGGAGGCTAATACAATTTATTCTATTTCTTTGTAGAATGCAGGTAATGGGGAGATTATTGAAGGAGTTTCAGGAGAGTAGTAACATGACATATAATTTAGAAAGACCATCTTGACAGTCATTTGAGAATGTAGTACATGGACAACACACAAGCCACAGAGAGCCAGGGATGTGATTAAAGAAGTGACAGAAAGAATGAGGATGAGGCAGGGTAGCGGCAGGGAGGGGAGGGGAAGAGCATCTACGAACTATTTTCTTTCATAGTTAGATGAGTCCTTCATCACACACTTTTTCCCTTCTATTTCGAGGTGGAATTTGTTTTACATTCCTTCCTCCCTCCCTTGTAGATACTTTTACATCAGGCAAAACTGTTGGTTTTCTTTTTAAATGACCTAAATTCTAAGTTAAACTGAATTTGTATATTCTCAAAAATATTGATGTATGGGCAAATATGACTGAATGACTTTCTTTAAGAATACCTTATCATGCTATTTTTAGTCGTTTTGTAACACCCTCTTCGAGCAATTATCCTGGGTTTTTTCATTTGGCTTTGGAAGTTACGTAAGCTGTAAAACTATAATTCGTGTTTACTATTATTATTGTTATTATTATTATTACAGAAGATATGTCCTTATATCTCACTCTATAACCAGAGAAGGACAAATGCCAAAGAGCACAGTATCATTGGTTCCTAAAATAGCAATAGCTGGAGCAAAAGGAGATATAGTTTGCAACTCTTTACAATGTTCCAAATAGTAGACTAGCTTTTTTTCTGTATATTTACACTCTTGATATAGCATTACTATTTCACAGATAAAGTATCTGTGTTTCAGAAGGTTTAAAAGAACATCCCCAAAGTCATACGGTATTTGCCAGTTGTGAACTTATTCCCAGAATCAAGCTGACAGTTTTAGTGGTATGAGAATTTTACTTTCATATCTAAAAATGTAAGGTAAAAGCCTTTATTAACTTGAGTAGTCTATGTACTTATTCATTCTTGTAATAATTTCAGTGGAAGTAACCAGACTGGAACCGTATCAAATCTCTTCCTTGTATCAACGAAGAACAGGGATTCTGGCTGCAAATCTGCCAGGATTTAAATCTCAGTATTGTCTCTTTCTATGTGATCTTGGATAAAATGATTTCTTAATGTCTCCCTTTTATATGCTCAGCTGTAAAATGGGGGAAATATTCTTATGTCATCAGATTAACTGAGTTAAAATATATGAAGTGAGTAGGCTCTATATAAATGTTATTACAACAATTGTTATCAACATCCTGATTACTCCTCCGAGGATGCTGTTACTCCTCACTGGATGTGCAAAGGGGAGAGTAGCAAACATTTTCAAATAACACTTTAAAACAAACCTCCGTATACGGAAACAAGCAATTGTAAAAGCAAAAATGCTATTAGAGAGTTAATTGTAGTTTGATTTTAGATACGCCATTGGACGGTCATCCATCAATGTTATCAAATCACTTCTTAAAAGTTTTCATGGTGGGCAGTGCCTGTGGCTCAAAGGAGTAGGGCGCAGGCCCCATATGCCGGAGGTGTTGGGTTCAAACCCAGTCCCTGCCAAAAAAAGCAAAAAAAAAAAAAGTTTTCATGGTATAGAAACATTTAATTTTCATTGTCTCTATCAGTTTTAAAAAATAGAATGATTTGATTTTGTTTGCAATCTAGTATCTGTCTTAGATTATCTCCAACCTTTTTTTCTTACTTTAAGCCTTTGTGTTAGAGTTAACTCCTCTCTCCCTGACTGCTTTACTTTTAGTGCCCTGCGGTGGAATTTTAACTAAGCGCAAAGGGACTATTTTGTCTCCTGGGTACCCTGAGCCCTACGACAACAATCTAAATTGTGTGTGGAAGATCACAGTGCCAGAGGGAGCTGGCATTCAAGTAAGAATATTTAAATTTTTCTTCTTTACATTGCACATTTGAAGTTAATTGTATCAGAGATGATAGAATAAACACTATTTCTAAATGTTTAGCAAGTGGTTTCGACTGACATGCATGGTTTAAATTACTAGAAAGATATTTATTATTAATTTCTTCACACGCAAGTAACAGAAGTCTATTCAAAATGGCCTAAGCAATGCAAAAACTTTGTTGCCCCTACATAACATGGAATCCTGAAGTAAAAGGATTCAAGGGTTGTTATCTTCCCAAGTTCAGTTATGTCATTGCTGACCCCAGTTACGTCCTTCTCTCCTCTGCGGTGCTCAGCACACTGGCTTTAGCCAGTGACTTCCTTTTGTATGCTATTGAGGTGGCTGCAGAGCTCTCAGCATAAGAGCCTTACATAGCAACAAGCCAGTAGCCCAAATGGAATGTTCCTGTCAACTACCCTTTCAATGGGTTAATAAAACTTCAAGAAACCTGCCAGCAGACTCACCCCCATCTTATTGGCCAAAATTGCAATCATCTTTATTTCTAAACCATACCTGGGGCAATAGCCAATGATTTATTGTGATTTGACTCCAATAAAACATTATTGAGTGCCTTGAATAAGCAAGGATCTCAGCCTCCTCTGACGTACTCATTTCTCCTTTGATTAAACTAAACCAGGTCCCTAATATTGAGGAAGAGGGATGATTTTTAATAGGCAATCAGCAGTGTCTATCACGTTAATTTGTAACCATTGTGTTTTTGGAGTAAATTTGACCAGTTCTTCTGTTTTACAAAGAGATTGTTTCTGGATGAATTGATGACATTTTATTGCTGAGTCAGTATAAGCTCTAAGGAAGGTAATGATAAGATATTATATTGTCTACCCTTCATTAAAATAAAATTGATTAATTTCTCCAATTTATTCATAAGATTTTCCTTTAGAAACTTGAGACATGTCAGAATTGTGAAAAAGTGGGCAAGACACCACACGTTAAAACTGTAATTCGATAGCATCTTTAGTAAAAATACTCTGCTTCTTGAACTTATAATGATTCAGAAAATTTAAGATTATTTGACAAATGTCAGAAATAAAATAGGCTATTAAATTAATAAGGAAACATGAAACATGTACATTTTAGAGTTACAAGGACATCCAGACACTATAGATACAAGATCACCTTCGGGGTAGCTATACTATAAGTGTGTGGCCAGTTTGTAAAATTTGAAGATAACTGATTAATCTTCTTTTTTCTGCTATAATAACAAGGATAGCAGAATTGTCCATGTTCCATGTGGTACAGAGGATCTGAAATGAAACATCTTTAGAACCTTCACAGAACTTTAACCACATCATCTGGTTATAAGTTTCTGAAAGTTATCATAAAGATAATCTATATATTGTAACATATTTGTTTCTATCTCACCTTAAAATAATAAAAACCCTGGCATGTTTTCTTTAGTTATCATCCTTTATTTTTGAACCACTGTGCTATGGCTTTAGCACCGATGCTCTCAGCAAGCCCCTCGGAGTGAAGACTGTGTGATTAAACCCCTGGCATTGCTCACCTGGCTTGCTTTATTATCACCTCTCTATCCTGGTGATTCTCTCCCCCTAAAACACTATTTCCCCTCTCTTTAGCACTTATGACACCAATATTTTTTTGGACTTTGCTTTTTCTTTTTCTTTCCAACATCCACAGCTTGTTTCTCCATCTCCTGGAGGGTTTCCTCTTCTGGTTCAACTCATCGTTCAAACATTAGTGATTATGAAACTCTGTGGCCTTTGTTCATCTTATCTTATGCCATTCCTGATACCTTCTCCTCTATCTCCACACCTTCAGCTACCTTATACCAGTACTTTACCTGGTACTTCCTGACCAGGACATAAGAGACAAGCAGAATTTTTTTTCTTTTTTTTTAATGAAGAGCTGGAATAAATAATGATTTTCAAACATAAATAACTAACTCAGACTTCTCACCTAAGCTGTACATCATATATCCAATGGGATTTTTTCCAGCAATACTTCCTGCTGACATGCCAAATTTAACCTGTCTAAAAATGATTATATATATATATTTTTAAATTCTAGATCTATCCCAGTGTTGTCTGTCTCAGATGGACTCTCTCATCTGTTAAGTTGTCCAAGGAAGAAATCTTGATTTTTCTCAATCTCATTCATACCCTGCACAGTGAAATGTTTCAGGTCTCTCTTTCGCAAATCTCACAAACAAGTCCACTTATCTCCATTCACACTTTTACCACCCCGAATCAAGTGGTGATAATCCTCTCAAGTCCTCATTCTCCTCTAATTTGTTTTCCATAGGACAAATAGAGTAACCCTTTGAAATTAAAAATCTACTATCAGTTCCCTGCTAATAGTAAATACCTCAGTTGTCTTTAACCTCCTTCATTCCCTGACACAATTGAGCATACCTTCATGCTCTGCTTTCATTTGTTCACTATTCTATCCACACTATTTAAGTTCTTTTAAAAAGCTGGCTTTCTCCATCCTCTGGACCTTTGTTCATGTTGTTCCCTCTGCTACAACATTTTTCATGATTTCCTTTCATTTGAATTATTCTTACTCATCATTTCTGTCTTGTCTTAAATACATTTTCTGTGGAAGACCTTCTACGAGCTTAAGACTAATTCAAGTTCCCTTATTCAGTATTCTCAGAGCTCCCTGTAATTTCTTTATCATAATACCCATCACATCTTAATGTTACTACCTAATTATCTGTGAGCTCATCAAGGCAATACCAGGTCTGTTCTGGCAGCTAGCACAGCCTCTGGCAGTATACCCAGCGCAGTGCCTGGAAATGTACACTCACTAAATATGTTTAGAATGAATCAATTAATACTGTTCTGAGCAGTGGAATTTTGACTAGAGAGTTAACAGGCATGATGAGTTAATAAAATGTCTGCAGAAAAACTTATCCCAGGCAAACGCTATTCAAAAGAGAACACATATCAATTGCACTATAAAATCTTTCACTCTATCTTTGAGGAAGTACTTTGTTTTATGATTGTACTTTAAAAAACAAAATTTGAGTTTGGCAGGGCACTTCACAATTCATTTCATATGTCTTTTGGACTTTTAATTTTAATTCTAATGGACTACCAAGTACTTTTTAAAAAAACATTAGCTATATGGACTCTAATTTTAGACATATCACTGAATCATAGGAACTTACAAACACACACATATACACACAAACACACACAGATACAAGTGAGGTTTCCCTTAAAATTACCTGGCTAGTCCACTAAGATTAAAGCAATACTTAATTGATTTTACCCTGTTGGGTTGAATATGTGTGTAGATAAAGACTTATATGAATATTTAGCAAATCATGTCTGAGATGAAATGGAATAGTCATTGGTGTAAAGAAGAAAAGAAACATCAGCGTAATGAAAATATTACCATAATTTAAAATGGTTGAGCATTTTTTGGAAAGAAACTCAACAAATTGACCAATTTTTATATTAATAATATGTAGAGAAGAGTATATTCATCTGATTTATTAGAGGGAGAATTCCAAAGGGGCTATATTTAACAGTAACAACGATAGTTGCCCATTTAGTAACAATGATAGTTGTTAAGAAAAAGGCAATCTACATGAAACTATAAAAATACTAGAAGAAAGTGCAGGGAAAACTCTCGAAGGAATCGGCCTGGGTGAATTTTTTATGAGGAGGACTCCCCAGGCAATTGAAGCAGTATCAAAAATACACTACTGGGACCTGATCAAACTAAAAAG
>CAUYRH010038828.1:0-19731 GCA_963574655.1 Perodicticus potto | reverse complement strand
CATTCTGAAGGTTGTCTGTTTGCTTTACTTACTGTGCTCTTGGCTGTGCAAAAGCTTTTTAGTTTGATCAGATTCCAATAATGTATTTTTGGTGTTGCTTCAATTGCCTAGGGGGTCCTCCTCATAAAATATTCTCTTAGGTCAATTTCTTCAAGTGTTTTCCCTGCACTCTCTTTTAGTATTTTTATAGTTTCATGTTTTAAGTTTAAATCTTTTATCCAGTGAGAATCAATTTCTGTTCATGGTGAAAGGTGTGGGTCCAGTTTCAGTCTTCTATAGGTCGCCAGCCAGTTCACCCAGCACCATTTGTTAAATAGGGAGTCTTTCCCCTCTGAATATTTTTGATATCAGCCTGATTTTAGGGATGCACCAGACCTGCATTCCATCACTATAGCCAATCATAATCAGCAAAGGCGGTCCATTCCCAGTGCTATGTATTTCATGAAATTTCAGATTTCTTGATGTGTTGGTAATTCCAGCTACCTAGGAGACTGAGGCAAGAGAATCACTTGAGTCCAAGAGTCTGAGGTTGCTGTGAGCTGTGATGCCACAGCTCTCTACCAAGGGTGACAAAGTGAGACTCATTTAAATCTGCATTTTCAAATCTGACGCAGACAAATTTCTCCTTTTCTTCCATTAGAGATGTTCCATTGTAAGCCTGTGGTACAACGTCCTGTAGAAAAGTCACACTTTCCACGGAAGACTGCTCTGTGACAGCCTGGGGGCGAACCACAACTCCACCAGTACAACGACTGGGTCTTCTAGGGGAATCTGTAGCCTATACCTTTATTTATAAAACTGGCCGCCCCTGTGGTAAACACCAACATAAAACTATTTTTTATTCTACATCTTGGAGTGATAATTTTTTAAGCAAGCTGTACCCCCCTATAATTTATTTTATTAATGTTAACATCTTGTGTAAATGGATTCAGGTTTTCATATATTTTGACAAGAAATCTTGCTCCCAGGGGAGTGTATACATTTGATTTTAAACCGGTAGTCTTGTTTCCTTTAGTAAAACTGGCTTCAAATTTCATGTGTATTGTGTGTACAGCCACTCCCAGTTGCTGCTGACTCTGTCTGGCAGTAGAGATATTTGACTTGTTCTTTCTTCATAGCCAGACAACTATAGCCAAGAATTGATAACACCACCAGGAAATGAAAACTCTCATCAGCTACCCTGAATGAAGTTCGGAGTGGCATAAATCGTGCTTGAAGAGCTTATGGTGTGGTGCTGGGGAATTGGTTTTTGATTATAAACCTCCTTCTCTTTCCTTAATCAGATAAACTGTCTTGCCTGAAACAGGTCTTTTATTTTCACAGCCAACTCTGTTTTCTTCACAAGAGAGAAGTTGTACAATATAAGGACATGTTCCAGGGTAAGAGGAAAGTGTATTCAGTTTATAATTTCATTCACCTTGTAACAGTCATGTGAGAGGAAATTCCTGTATAGTGGTCAGATTGTTTTTTAAAATATATTTTGGGAAAATATGAGAAAATAATTTGCATCTTTTCACTTTGGTCAAATATAACTAGACTGTTTTATTTTTAATTAAATTTTTTTTTTTTTTTGAAACCAGAGTGTCACGGCATCGTTCTAACTCACAGCAACCTCAAACTCAAGGGTTAAAGAGACTGTCCTGCCTCCGCCTCCTAAGTACCTGGGACTATAGGCTCATGCCACAACACTCAGATAACTTTTTTATATTTTACTTTTAAAAAGGTATTCATTTTGGGCGATGCCTGTGGCTCAGTGAGTAGGGCACTGGCCCTACATACTGAGGGTGGCCGGTTTGAACCTGGCCCTGGCCAAACTGCAACAAAAAATAGCCGGGCATTGTGGTGGTTCTCTGTAGTCCCAACTAGTGGGGAAGCTGAGGCAAAAGAATTGCCTAAGTCCAGGAGTTGGAGGTTGCTGTGAGCCGTGACGCTACAGCACTCTACTGAGGGCGATAAAGTGAGACTCTGTCTCCAAAAAAAAGAGTACTCATTTCATTAATTTCTCATTGGGGGGTTCAACAGTAAGTGGTTAGAAAAGTCCCCAAATAGCCCATCACCACATCACTATTTAATAGTGAAGCTTAATTATAAATGATGGGTCAGACATAGCTCTCACCTTACAATAATAATTGTAGATTTTGTATTTTTTTACTTGACATTTGTAACTTTATTATATATATTTCAGAATATGAGGGGATACGCATTTTGTTTGCATACTTTGTTTCTGTATAGACTGAGCCAAAGTTGTAAGTGTTCCCTTCATTCAGATAGGATAATTCCAACCTCCTGCCTCCCCCAGCTTGATTTTCATTGACATTTACTTCCATATGTGCACTTAAGTGTTAATCAGTCAGTTCCAATTTGGTATTGAGAGCATGTGTGTGTTTACCCCTTCCTGTGATGTTTCACTTAGAATGGTTTCCAGTTCCACCCAGGTTGTCTAAAACGATCCTAGATCACCATTTGTTCCCTACTATGCATGCACCACATTTTATTAATCCACTCATGTATTGCTGGACGCTTGGGTTGTTTCCATATCTTCACAATTGTGAATTGTGCCGTTATGAACATTCAAGTGCAGGTTTCCTTTTTATAAAATGAACTTTGTTCCTTTGGCTACATACCAAGCAGTGGGAATGCTGCAGCACATGGTAGGTCTACTTCAAGTTCTTCGAGATCTCTCCAGACAGCCTTCCATAGAGGTTGTACTAGTTTGCAGTCCCACCAAGCGTGTATAAGTGTTCCTTTTCTCTGCAGCATTTGTAATTTTTTGACGTTTTCATGTCTGTGAATAGCTAAAAGATATTTTAATATAATGACATAATTTTTATTTTATAAAAATTTTATTTTTTCACCAAATGTTTGGCAATTAAATCACTTTTTTCTGCCCTCTTTTCTCTTCTTTTTAATTTTTAAAAGCTTCCTCAACTAGCTGGCTATATGAGTGTTTTCTTTGGTACTATCATGTTATAGGACACAATTTTATAACTCTTCTGTATCTTGTAAATGCTTTCTTGATTAGCCAATTTATTACATTTACTTTCAAATAATTTTTCTTATATATGAAGTGTGTTTATAAAATATGTAAAAATGGAGACACAAGGAAGAAAATGAGGCATTCACTGGAGGGCAGCTTCTGATGACTTTCGTGCTCTCCACCTGGGTGTTCACATTTTACATAATCTGAGTCACATGATTGTAATCAATAGTGTATGATTGAGGGATGCCACTTCTGTGATAAAGTAACTAAAGCCTGTGGCTTCTGTTTTGCTAGAGAAACTGTCTTTTGCTGGTTTTGCTGAAGTAAGCTGCCGTGTTAGTAAGGCCCACCTAGGAAGAAATGGAGAGTGGCTTCTGGAACTAGTCAGCAAAGACCTCTCAGTCCAACAGCCCTCAAAGCTACAACTGAGTACAACTACATAAGTGAACTTGAAAGTGGACCAGAGCTTAGTAATTGGTGGAGGGGAAAACCAGCTGAAGTTTTCTGACTCTGTCTCCATTATTTCTTAGCCTTCATGAGAGAGACTTCAGGTGTGGTCACTGGCTTAATTGTTGCTTGTGAGAAACTTGAAAGTGGAGGTCCTCTGCTGAGCTGGGCCTGCGTTCGTGGCTCACAGAAAATGTAAGATAGTAAATATCGTGTTGTTTTAAGTTGCTAAGTTTTGGATTAACTTGTTACACAGAAATACCACTGATGGTATTTCACTCTTTTCAAGTCTTTTTTTCTAAGCAATAAATATTAAAGGTGGGGTAACGTAAATATAGCTTTGCATCCAAAATTTTTACATATCATGTTGCTAAATAATCCTTCATATCTAGATTTTTAATGGTGATATATAATTATATAAATGCATTGTAATTAATAAAATACTCCGTGGTTGGACTTTTCATTTATTATAAATTTTTCTGTTGGTAAATAATGGTATAAAAAAAGTCCTAGACAAATATATTGCTTTTCTGTGATTTTTTTTTTAATTTGGCCATTTTAATCTAAAAGCGAATTACTTGGATAGAAAACATTTTAGATGCTCGACGCCCATAGCTCAGTGAGTAGGGTGCTGGCCACATACACTGAGGCTGCCGGGTTTGAGCCTGGCTGGGACCTGCTAAACAACAATGACAACTGCAACCAAAAAATAGCCGGGCGTTGTGGGTGCCTGTAGTCCCAGCTCCTTGGGAAGCTGAGCAAGAGAATCGCTTAAGCCCAAGAGTTTGAAGTTGCTGTGACCTGTGATGCCACGGCACTCTACTGAAGGCAACATAGACTCTGTCTCAAAAAAAAAAAAAATATGGATATATACATATTTTAGAGGCAATGAATCATATTTCCAAATTGCATTCTGGGAAGAGTTCTCATATTTCTTATTCCCACCAGAAACATGCAAGAAAGTTGTCCTCTTGCCTTATGTGAGTCACCACTGGGATTATAATTATTTTCTTTACTTAACAGTGTAATAGGCAAATAATTTCATTTATTTTTAACTTATACTTTTTGCGCTCTAACAAATTTGATCAAATTTTCATAGTTTAGTCATTTGGATAGCCTAATTTTAATGAAATTCTGGGTGATATATAGATCATTTTTACATTATATCTAACTTAAAGACTCATCCTATTTTAGTTTCACTTTGTTAGATAGCATGAAGATAGCTTTTTCCCACACAGCTCAGAAAATTTACATTAATTGACCCAAAGTTACAGAGCTTAGCAATTGGTGGAGATGAAAACCAGCTGAAGTTTTCTTATTCTTATCTCCATTACTTCTTCCTTTGTGATTTTTTTCTATACACCCCATGTCCAAAGTTATTCTAGGTACTGAGGTGTACAGACAAAAGATGGCAGGGAATTCACATGTATAATGTGCTACTTGCATGTACTCATTTAATTCATACAACAGTTCTGTAAAGTAATAATTTCCTGATTTTTACAAAGAGTTACTTGCCCAAAAGTTATAAAAGAGAAGATATTTCCTATCCCTAAGATTGCGTTAAGGCCTGTGATCTGCTCTCCCGTCATTTGGGAATGGTTTAGTGTATGGACCATGTGGAATTGATCACAGAACCATTTTCTCTGAATATTCCTTTTTCTGCATTCTCTGCAACTTTGTTTTCAGACTCCTTTCCAGCCTATCATGAACTTTGTCTTTATTCAGACACTCTGCATAGCCCCGTGGTACTCATCTCACTGCATTTCATTTACCTGTTTAAGTACCTGCTTAACTACTCTAGACTGGATTTCTAGAGGGCTGGAGGACTGCTTATGATTCATTTTCAGTTTATTGCCTCACCGAGGGACCTCAGTAAATGTTGAATGAGTCGAAGGATGGATAGGAGTGGATGCTTAGGGCTGGAATGGGAGATGCAGGGGGCTCATCAGTTCTATAAAGCATAGGAATCTTAGATAATTGGAGTATATATATTCTTCATCAGCTTGTAGGAGAATTCCAGAAGACAGTGTTAGAAGAAAATTTTGTTTCAATCTCTTCTTCCTTCTACTGTAGGGTATCTATTTAAAGCCCTGAAGATCAATCCAGGTGTGGTGGCTCATGCTTGTAATCCTGGCACTCTGGGAGGCCGAGATGGGGGCAGATGAGTTCAAGATGAGCCTGAGCAAGAGCTAATTGCCACCTCAACTAAAGATAGAAAACTTAGCCAGGTTTAGCAGGTGCCTGTAGTCCCAGGAGCTTGGGAGGCTGAAGCAGGAGGATCGCTTAAGCCCTGGAGTTCAAGGTTGCTGTAAGCTGTGATGGTGCCATAGCACTCAAGCTCAGGCAGACAGAGTGTGAGACTCTGTCTCTAAAAAAATGAAGTCAAGATGATCAAGATAAAACATTTTAAATGTGACATTTTAGACTAAAGAGCTGTTGCAACTATGATATTTGCAGACTAGAAAGCTAGAGGATGTGTTTGTGTCTCTTTAAGATATTTATATCTTAGGCATATTGTAAAGGTTATTAGCAGTAAGAAGAAGGGGAACTCTATTAGCTTAGTCACTTCCTGAAAATCATGTCCGGTAATCCCATAGGAGTCTAAAGAACAAAGTAGGAAAGTTTCTTACAAATAATACACATTTTTTAATTTTGCTTTTTTATTGAATGAATGTGAAGTAGTCATATACTCTGAGCACAGAGATGTGTACATGGACATATATAGTTTAATTATAGGGTAGAGTTGTTCAACTACTGAGTATTTGACATCCTGTCAGTCTTTTTTTTTTTTTTTAGAGACAAGTTTTGTTCTGTCACCCTCTGTGGAGTGCCATGGTGTCATACAGCTCACAGCAACCTCCAGCTCTTGGACTTAGGTGATTCTCTTGTCTCAGCCTCCTGAGTAGCTGGGACTACAGGCGTCCACAACAACGCCCGGCTATTTTTTGTTGTTGTTGCATTTTGGCTGGGGCTGGATTCGAACCTGCTACCCTCAGTATATGGGGCGGGTTCCTACCCACTGAGCCACAGGCGCCGCCCCCCTGTCGGTCTTGCTTAGTTTCTGCCAGTAGAAATTGAAGGCAGTAGCAATTGTCTACACTGGGTTCTATAGAAGAAAACTTTAAAAACCCTTTTCTGAAAAAAACACTAAGATATTAACTAATTATACACTAAACACAAAAACTCAAATCTATTTCTTTTTGCCAGTAGTTTGCCTGTGACTCACTTTTAAATTAAAATGTATGAGAGGAGAGGCCCCTAGCTGTCCTCTTTAGAGGGCTTGCTGATGAAAGTGACCTATCTTTAAACCTATCTTTAAACTTCAAAGCACCTGAAAAGATGTAAAGAATTAAATCAAAAATTAAAACTGAATAATGACAAGTTGTGGAAAGCCGTACAGTAGTTGAACATGTGGCAAAATGGGTGTGGCGCAGAGAAGTGGAGCCACGCGTGGGCATTGACCCTGTTTAAAATGGTATTTTCAAGGAGCGACATATTTCATGAGAAAGCAGCTGTTTGGTTGCCAGTTTTGGTCAAAGGTGATGTTTCTGGCAGAATGCTGTAAGGACCCGAGACCCTTGGGATTTTTAGAGCACTTATCTCTGCTGGAGAATTTCAAATACACAGAACGCGTTTGCTACCATGAACTAAAGAACTAGACTTAAAAATCTGAAAATGACCAAACTTCTGAGTGTGAACATTAGTAGTTCTATTTCAGGGTCATGAAATATTTATGATATTAGTGGATGGCGCTTTTCAGTGGTGCAAATTAAAACTTTCAAGCGCCTGATAATTTTGCTTTAGCAACTGGACCCTACTCACTAGCCACACACATGCTGTAGCGCCATCTAGCTAAATTCCAAGGTAATTCATCACAACTCAGCTTCTAGTGACTAGTCTGTGATGAGTCCAGCTTTTCATCGTTTGATTATAGTGTATTGTGCAGATGTTTTTGTTTTTCCTTTGTCTTTAAACATAGCCCACATGGATATTTTTATCTGTATTTAAATAGCATGATGTGGCAAATGGAGTCCTACTCTTGTAAGGGGGAATTCATTAGTAATAAATTACTGACGCATTATAAAAACCAAATTATAAATTTGGTTATATAATAAACACGAGTCTCTGATTAGGCTTGCATTTTGGGGAAGCTATTCCATGGATTTACTAAAGTTACAAGGTGTGAGCAGCCGGTGCTTACACTTGAATTGTTGTTTTTGATGGTCAAGAGCAGGTTAGGGTAAGACTAACGCATTTAAGTAGTACATGTTTTTCCAACAGATGGTCTTTGGCGGGACGGAGTGCCAGGGTGAGGGGTGAAGAGAGAGGCAGGGATGAAATGAAAGGTGAGTTGGAGAGTGTTGTTGACAAAGGCAGGATTTGAGAGGCAGAAGATGGCTTTAAAAAGGAGAATCAGACAAAAAAAAAAAAAAAAAAAAAGAAAGAAAACAACCCAAGAGATTTGAAAAGGAGAGTGTGGAAAGAGGAGATGGGAGACATGGAAATAGAGAAATCAGACCACGGGACAGGCAGGGGTCAACGTGGGGTAAAGAAAGAATAAGAATAAAGGAAGTCCAACAAAGAATAAAAAAATAAAGACAGAATAAAAGAAGAAAGCCGAGAAGAGAGATTTGTTTTCACCTTCAGAGTTGACATTCTTATGTGATACTACCTATTTGAAAACCAGGGTCCATAAACTGGAACCGAATCAACACTGTTGATAGTTAACTAACCCCACTAACATTCACTGTTTTTGATCTTAACTTGATAGGTAGAAATTTACACCAGTTGACAATACATTCTGAACTAAGTTAGTGCTCTTTTGCTTTTTTTTCATCTTCAGGGTCAGTTTACATCTATGAAAGGAAAAATTGCTTAAAGGAAAGTGGTATTGAGTTTGCTAAATTCATATTACGAATCTTTTCTCTTCCATAGTCAGAGATGCTGAAGTGCTCATGGGTAGCCAAAAGATGTGGGGAGAGATTCATCCCTTCTTCTGTGGGGATAGATTGTTTTATTGTATAAAATCACATTTTAAATGCTCTTCTTATAGACTTCTAAGTGCATTACACAGGAAGGCAACTTGCAAGGATTTTTGACAGTTCCTCAGTGTCAACAGAATATAAACATGAAAGGATACTTACAAGTACTTTATATTTAAACAGGAAATTCTGTTTTAGAGATAATATTTAACTAAAGTTTTAGTGTTTTGAGGTTTCTATAATGAATGTCGACCATTTCTCATTTAATGATGTGTCACATAATTCGGCACGATTTTCTCTAAATTCTAGCAATCTCTTTTCTGCAAGTCTTACCAGTGGCACCCTCCACACCCGGACCATCTTTTTTTAATACCACATGTACAATGTGGATAAGGCATTTGTCACACAGCACTCTTTACTACTAATCAATATTTCTTTGGTATCTCTGATTCTCACTGTGCCACACAGCTCACCCTACTGTTCAAATTTTGCTCAGAAAACATTCTATCCAGATGGATTTGTACTAACTCTTTTCAGTTATTAAGTTATGGGCAGATAGTTAAGACTTCCCTCTAGACCATGTTTGGAAAGATACTTTGATAGGAATTATTAGAAGAAAGAAGTCTTCAAAACCTGAAAGAATTAAAAAAATACATTTGGCAGCAGAATGTACATTTTTATATTATTACAACAACTGCCTACTGGTAAGGCAGCCCTATCCAGACTTTTTGCAGAGTCTCTAAAAGTTTTACCATCAACACCTTCTAGGAGAGGTTTCTCAATAAGGGCCTCTGCCCTGTGGTTCAGAGAATTGTGTGAATATGGAATACTGGCTCCCTTAATATTTTGGTTTGGTACTGACTCCCAGGTATGAACTGACAGGGTCTTTGAGGCCAAACGCTCCTGAGTAGCCCTGTGTGTGTTGATGAGGTGACATTGGGCAGCTGCTCTCTGCCCCCAGCCATGTCCCTTGCTTTGGTGACAGGCTGCAGCCCTTGGAGAGACTTTGTGAGATGACGGTGGGGTCTTTGAGGATTTTGTCAATTACAGAGCCTTTAACCATTTTTATCTCTAGAATGTTTTTGGATTGTTTATACAAACTGGAAAAAAAATAAAAATTTAAAACATCACACTCTGGATAGTCCTATTTTACTTATTTTGTTATATTGTTATGCATCACACTCTGGATAGTCCTATTTTACTTATTTTGTTATATTGTTATGTTTGTTCAATCTAAAATAATCTTCCAGTTTTCATTTAAGACTCTTAATAATGCAATAGTGATCATCTGAATGTTTTTCCATTGTAGGAATTCTCAGTAGGTGTTCTGGAGGACTATTTCCGGAATCCCTATTCAAGATCTTTGGCTGTCTAGTTCCATGTATTCATGATTAATTCTCTGAAGTTTTAGATTAATGAGCCCTGATTGAAAAATACATATAGTAATATAAAAAAAGAAAAATACATATATTATTGCCCTGCTTCCAGTGTTAAATCACTTAGTATTTGCATCGTTTACTGAATAGATGTTTAAAAGTTACTTAATAACTTCTAAAAATATATTGAGACTATAAAGAAATATAATTATTGACTGCTCATAATAGCAATAAAAATGATAGTGACAAAAATGAAATGTGTACTTGCAATGGGCAAGGCATTGTGCTAAGCACTTTACATAATGATAATAATTAAAATAAGAACTGTATTACTACTACTACAAGTAAATAGTAATGAAATGCCATGTTCCAGTTACTTTCCCGGGTACTTTACCTGAATCATCTCATTTAGTCGTTGTGTAACCACGATTTGATACACTTTGATATTCTGCCGACAAGCGATGGCCAAGCAAACCAACGTACTATGGGGAAATGTGCCTGGGAAAGTTCACCTATGATTGAAAAGAATTTCAGGAGTTGTTTTAAGGGATGGAATGTGAGCATGGTTTTAAAGGATTTTCATGACCTTGAGAGGGATGTGTAGGATCATTGCACAGAGGAGGGGAACAAGCTTTGGGCGACCAATGGGCAGGCTCAGAACGGTGGCCCAAGTCCGTCACTCTCTGTGATTCTGGGTAAGTTACCTCACCTTCTCCTACTTCAGTTTTCTCATCTGAAGAAAAGAAGGTAACATATGCTTTACAGAAGATTAATGTGATCCTGAAAGAAGGGCCTAATGTGGTACCTGGAATGTTCTATGCCCTTGGTAAATTGCACATGAATGGATGTACCGACTTAAGAATGTGCCCACATGAATGTGATTTGTCATATTTCAGCATTTTACTGGAACATTGCTAAGTGATAGTCAGAATTGAATGTCTTATGTTCAGTCATTAGTTACTTCTCATTGCCCCTTATGTGGTTTTTATGTAGTTAGCCATTCTTTTTAAAAAAAGATCCTAGATTTTTTCTGGAAATTAAGGTTTCAAGAAAAGAGGGAATTGAATAGGGCTGTAAGGTTAGTAGCAGGTATAGCTCTTTTGCAATTTTTTTGGGCCCATTTCCTGTGTACCAAAGAGCAGCAAGCAAACTTTGCTTTGTTAAATGATTACTCTTTTTTATGGGAGAGAAATATTTTTATTCCCAAGGGAAGAAAACAACCATTGACCTATAAATGATAGTTATAGATAGAGGGAATCTGAGGCCACTGGGGACCAGTCCAAGGAGGCATAAAATGAAGAACTGGAGTGAGAACACTTTTTTCTGTAGCCCTCGTGGGCAGGTTGAAGGAACCTTGCCTTTTACATGGAACGAGGACCTCACTGGACAATGTCTGCCGGGAGATCAGATTTTAGTCTTTGAGTGGATCCGACCAGAGTAAGGCCCAGGGAAGTCATTGCTTTTTATTTTTTCTTAGGGGTTAATAATAGTTGTATATCTTTATAAGGGTACCTGTGATGTTTTGATAATAGGCACACATTGTAAACTAATTAAATCAGGGTAATTGGGGAACCTGTCATCTCCGGAATTTATTATTTCTTTGTGTTAGGAGCATTCCAATTCTATTACTTAATTTAAAAGTATACCCTACCTTATTGTTGATTATATTCACTTTGTTCTATCTAACTATATTTTTGTACCTATTAACCATCCCCACTTACCTTCCCTCCCAGCAACCCTTCCATCCTCGGGTAACCTTCATTCTTCTGTCTCCGTGAAATCAATTGTTCTTGATATTTTGCTTCCACATGTAAGTGAAAAAACGTGAGATTTGTCTTTCTGTACTTGGCTTATTTCCCTTAACATAATGTTCCATCCATGTTGTTGCAAATGGCAGGATTTCATTCTTTTTTTGTGGATGTATAATCACCATTATATCTACATACCACACTTTCCTCATCTCTTCCTCCATCCGTGGACACCTACGTTGATTCCAAATCTTGGCTATGACCAATAGTGCTGCGATAAACACGGGAGTGCAGATGTCTTTTTGACATACTGAATTCCCTTCTCTTGGATCTATACCTAGAAGTAGGATTGCTGGGTCAGATGGTAGTTCTACTTTAGTTCCTTTAAAAGTAATTTTTATTTCAAAATATTTTTAGCTTTGTGAGGCTCTTCCATAGTGTTTACCCTTGTGTTTGCACCACCTGATAATCCCAGCAACAATATATTATGTCCTTACCAGTGAGTTGTATATCTCCAGAAGGTTTCTGATTGTTCATTAATGTCCTTTTCTTTCATATTGAAGAACTCCTTTTAGCATTTTTTTTGTCAGACAGGTCTGGTGCTGATAAAATTCCTAAACTTTAACTGGGAAAAATCTGTATTTCTCCTTTATGTTTGAAGGATATTTTTGCAGAATATAATTTTCCGGGGCTAAGGTTTTACTCCTTTAACACTGAGAATATGTCTTTCTCTCCTGGACTGTAAGCTTTCCACTGAGAATTCTGCCAAATGTAGGAACTCCTTTATACATTTCTTTCTTTCTTTTTTTTTTTTAATCCATTATATTTGGTAGCTTGATTATTCAATACCCTGAGATAGTGTTGTTTGGATTAAATCTGCTTGATATTCTATGGCCTTCTCATATCTGAATAGTCATATTTTTCTCTAGGTTTGGAAAGTTCCTTTATTTCTTTGAACAAACTTTCTATCACTATCTGTCTCCCTTTGCATTAAGGCCAATAACCCTTCAACTGATTCTTTTGAGGCTATTTTCTGTGTTTGGTGGGCATGCTTTATTTTTTTATTCATTTTTATTTTTTCCTCTTCTATGTATTTTCAAACTGTCTTCAGCTGACTAATTCTTCCTTCTACTTCATCAGTTCTGCTATTGAGAGACTTTGATGCATTTCTCAAGTCTGTCAATTGAATTTTTCAGCTCCAGAATTTCTACTTGATTTCTTTTTCTTATTTCTATCTCTCTGTGAATTTCTCTGATGGGCTTCTCAGTTCCTTCTCTGTGTTGTCTTGAAGTTCACTGAGCTTCAGGACAGTTATGTTGAATTCTTTGAAAGGTCATTTACCTCCATCAGTCTAGGACTGGTTACTTTAGTTTGGTGAGGTCATATTTTCCTGGACGTTGTTGATGACTGTGGGTGTTCATTGATGTCTGGGGATTGAAGAGTTAGGTGTTGATTTAAATCCTCACAGTCTGGCCTTGTTTGAACCCATCCTCCTGAGACAGCAGTTCAGATATTTAAAGGAAATTGAATATGAAGATCTAAGGCTTTGGTCACTGCCTCTGTTACCAGCAGAGGGGGTGTCTGTAGCCCAGTAATGCTGTGACTCAGTCTCCTATTGGTACCTCCTTGGTGGACTTGGGTGAGATATGAGAGAATTCCCTGGCTTACTGGACAAATTCTGTCATTTTCTTACCTCAGTCTCTGTGCTGTGTCACTAGAGTTGGGACAGGAGTGACATGGGCTCTCCCTTGTGGCTACCACCGCTAGGACTGCCAGTCCAGTCCTACTTACAGCTGGTCCTGATTGCTGCCTGGCTACCTCTGCTGTTTGGTCAAAGCCCCAGGGGTCTTTAGTCAGCAGGTGGTTCATTCTGCCAGGACTATGGCCTTCTCTTCAGGGGACAGCAAGGAAACACGAAATGCGTTCACAAACTAAGGGCTAGGCTCAGATGATGCAGGAGTCTGCTTGGTATTTTAATTTACTGTGGCTGAGTTAGCGCCCAAGTTGCAAAACAAAATCCTCTGAACTTTTTCCTTTCCCCTTGTGGAAGAAGACTCTCCCTGAGCCACCTTGCTTGTAGGTATGTGTGTGTGTGGTGGGTGGGATGTGGGCAGGGACCCACGCACCAGCTTGGCCTCGGCTGCTGGTGTCCCACTGAGTCATGTGCCCCTCAAGGCCCCGCCTCCCGGTCAGCACAGCTGCAGGAATTGCCCAAGACCTGCAGCCTTTGCGACCTGGCTGCCTTAGGAATTTATTCTGTGCCCCAGGCTGCTGGTAGGGAGTGTGGGGCTAGTCCAAACTTGGGTTTTAGGGAGGAGGATTTATTTTCCTCTGGCTGTGCTGTGCTAAATGCTCCCTCTGAGGATGCTGGCCGCCTCCTGTCCTGTGCTGTGTCGCCCGTGACCCGGCAGTCCTAAGTCCCGCACTCTCTTCCCCAGGCCCACAGATTCTGTCCCCTCGGCGCGCAGGTGCGCCACCGCCCCGCCTGGGGGTGTCGGGCAGACTGTGCTGCTTGGCCTGATGTGATGTTAAAATCAGGTGCTGGGATTGCTCACCTGATTGGGGGTTTCTTCGGGAGGTGCTACCCTGTACAGATAGCGGTTGAATGTGGTGTTTGTGGGAAGGCACTCCTGCCCCGCCCCCCTCCTGACTCGTCTGTTTAATGACAAGAAATGGGGCTTGGTGCCCAGAAATCAGGTGTGTGTCCATATGTTTCCGGCATCATAGCCTGATTTTATGGGGAAAAACATGGATTCTGTAGGAATTTACCCCAACTTGGATTTTTCAGTTGAGGAAGCAATTCAGATTAAAAAAAAAATACACTTATTTTGTTTTAAACAATTTGAGTAATATTGGGTGACATTTAGTTTGCTAGTATCTCATCCAATTATCTTGGCTTAAAAGCAGTATTTCTTTGTTTTTTGGTATAAATTTTTAAGAATACGTTAAAACCTCTTCTAAATAATTGTTTTTGCAAGATGGGAATTGGGAATAACTATATTAAACATAATCTGTACTGAACTGTTCTATCAAAAATTCTTTTTTAACCATGATATTAAAGCCCTCTCATCAGAGAATGATAAAGTACTTTGTGGCATATACCTGTATATAAAAGTACTTCCTTTGTAAAAGATGTTCAGATATCAACTATGTTTAATAGAGAAACGTTAAAACATGTGATTTGTAAATTTGAAAGTACCCGTATCATTTTTAAACTAATTGCACTAAACATGGAATTCTAATAGTTGACATCATGAAATCTGAAGTTTATTATTGAGGTTTTTACATAATGACTTGGAGAAAAATAAGATTAAAAAATTACGATGAAAAGAAACTAGGATGGTTTTGTGGAAATTTTTTTTTTTGTTAATTTCAGATTATGAGGGTACAAACGATCACTTGTTAGGTCAAGTCCCTGGTGTAGTTGTGTTCTGCAGCCAGGAGAGCTGTGCAATATACCCTTTACCAACAGTTTACTATAGATACGCATCTTGATTTTTATGACGTGATTATGCCCCATTTTATCTGTAGATCATAAAATACTTTAGCTCTGGGATAAGTGAAGACAGCTTTTCGTATTGGGTCTTCAATGTTTTTTTTAAAATGATGTCATGAATATTTGTATGTTGTGATTTTTTTTCCTAGATAAATTAAACATATTTGCCAATTTCTGCAAAAATAAAAGCTATTGTTTTAGTTTCTCCTAGTTCAAACATGGAAGTTTAAATGAACTCTGAAAGATAATTACGTATTTCTGGTGAGATATGCCAAACTCTTTAAAAAATTATGCTAATTTAAAAATTATACATAGAACTGGGTGATTCCTGAAACATAAATTATGTCAGATATACATTTCTTTGTAGAAGGAAAAGTAACTGTTTCTACCTTGTTATAAAATTCAGAAAAATTGAATTATCTTTTATTAATACTCTAGACAAGTTAGGCTGAATGATTCTTAGCAGGCAGATGGGTCATAATTCTATGAACAGTTTTTCCTCTTAATTCTTATGGACTGTCAATTATATAGTCCATTATTCCATTCTAGAATATGTTATGTTCTTTTTTTTTTGCAGTTTTTGGCTGGGGCTGGGTTTGAACCCATCACTTCTGGTATGTGGGGCTGGCGCTCTACTCCTTTGAGCCACAGGTGCCGCTCTCTAGAATATATTCTATAGAACATAATGACTTAGTTTATTTGAAAGTGACCTTTAGAAACTATTTGTATTGTAGAGGTAAGCAGAAAGAAAAGCTAGAGTTAAAAACAGTATTTGATCCAATTTGCAGATTTCATGTAATATTCTTAGGGCTATATTTAGTGCATGTCATGGACAATCAGTGTATTCTTTACTGCCAAAAAAAAAAAAAAGTTAGTGCCTTTAAATCTAAATAATAAATTATAGAAAACCTAGGATCAATTCAGATCCTTTAAATCTAAACAGATTAGAGAATAAATTATGGCAAGCCTAGGATTAATTCAGAAAACTCCTTAGAATTTTTTCCTTAGAAACATTTATGGTAGAGAAATCTGTGTCGGTCTGGGTTTAGGTATTCTATGCCTAAGCATGTTTTCTTATTCCTCTTTGAAATATTTGTTCTTCTGTCATTGCTCTATTTGTTTGAAGAGAGAGTAAATTAGTAATTATAATTTCTTCATTCTTCCCCCTTCATTTTTTTCTCTTTATGTTCGGAATGTTAAATGGTAGTTTCATTAACAAAGTTTTTTCTGGGGAGTTTTCATCATCTGTAGGAAAGCTGCATTGCTTTTTTTTTTTTTAATTTTCTTTTTGACTTTTACACAACTCTCTCAAATGTCAGCCAAAAAATCAATAAGGCTGTAGGAGATCTGAACAAGACAGAACCAAATGGAACTAACGGACGATATACCCCCAATCTTTATAGGGAAGCAGAGCGTGTTCCTCTTCTTTTATCCGTATTTGAAGAAGGTGGATTTTCTTGGTCTAACGGCAGGAAGTTCCATCAGTGTGTGTATTTTGGGGGTAAAGTAGAATGTGTCAGCGTGAATATCGTGGGGCTCTTTTCTCTGTTACATTTCAGCAAAGGCCTTAAAATATGACCTTCCCCAGCAGTCCCATTTTCTCTGGCTCTCAGATCTCAGGTGAGTACAGAAGGGTTTCTACCTGCAGCCCTGAGCTGCCCAGATCTCTTCGCGTCCTTTATTTTCCAAACTATTGGACTCATCTTTAGAAGTTGGATTTTGCTGAAGCTTTCAGATTTCCATCTTCCATACTTTCTGACCTTGCTTTCTGGTTGCTTTTAGACACTTTCTAAACTCACCATCTCTGCTCTTTCATGGTTATACTCTGTTCAATCTCAAAGCAGTCTTTTTAAGGGTAGGGCCTTCTCCTTTGGGTGAAAATATTTAAGGCTTCTGAGGCCCTCCTGCACTTTGGTTCTTCCTATAAGCCTCCCTTGTGGTTTTTTTTTTTTTTTTGTTTGTTTGTTTGTCTGACATTGCGTTTGGCAGCATTTAGATAATATTTGGAATCTGCGATTGTCTCATCGATGAACTTGTAGCTCGTAGATACTTTAAATACATTTTTAGTTTAACATACATGGTGTTCAGCCAGAAGAGTGGTAAGATGAAGAATTGAGCTGGTATTAAATTCCTACAGGAACTAGAACTTCTGTTTCCTTTAACAGAATTAATCACATATTATCTTTACCATTAAGAAAAGGAGAAAAATTGTTTACTTCTTAAACTTTTGAAAAGAGGCAGACATAGTTATAAATTTGCTGTGATCTTGGCCTTTAGCTATCTCTTCGAAAGAGCATTTGTATTATAAACTGAAGGGAACATAAATTTGGTGTTTGACCCAATACAGATTTCTTTCCCAGGTAGTATTGCTCGTTAAATTTCTCTCAATCATCTTGATCTGTTTGGAGATAGTTCTAGATTGTTCTGCCGTTAAAATTCTCCTTAACTTAAAACCCATAGTTTTCTATTTTTTAAAAAAAAGTATTATATCTTTTTCTTTCATATAGATCAAAATAACTTTTCTGTTTTCCACAAAACAAAACTGATACCTTTTCATAGTAAAGTTTTTATGGCTAAAAAAAAAAATTTTTTTTTTTTTTGAGCATTATAAGATTGAGGCAAAAGTTCATAAATCTTTCTCTTGGTTCAATTCAAATTAATTGAATTTATAAGTTGGGATTTAAATTATTTATGTTATTTTTCAGTGTGGAACCCAGATGGAAATTCTGTGATTACTCCGTGCCTCCAACTTGATCAACTCCTTTGGAGATCAAAGAGTAATTTATTAGCCACTGAGAAGGTACAATGGATTTGAATGCATACAGTTCAGTTACCTGTCAGATTTTAGAGAAAAGTGACACACGCAGGATATTTATGAATGTTTTTTCCCAGAGTAGTACAATGCTGCTCTTACAATAGTTTGGGGGCATATTTACATTATTGTAGCTTTATTTTTCTGAAAACATTCTTTTCTCACATAAACAGATGAACATTAAAATCTGATTCATTCTCCTTATTAGATACTTACCGAGTATCTTGTATCCTATTCCCACACTTTGAAGTTTAAACGATTTAATTATTTTGAGATAGTTTGTGTCACATCCATTTTTCCAGTTATACCATTAGCTACCCAGGAAAAGTCTATGCTGTTCTGTCCAAAACTGTCTCCATGTCCCAGGACAGTGATTATGCTGTGTCCGTTTATTGGCTAATGAGCACTATGCTGGAATCTTTTTCACAAGGCATGTGATAGAGAATTCAGAATTTAAAATTATAGATAAACATTCAAATAATGTTTGCAGGTTTACTTGGACTTGTTCAAAGATTGTTCTTTCAAAGGCTGCTGCAGTAACTGCTAAGAAGACTTGTTATAAGCCTCCTTTCCTCTGTAAACAGGGCTCTGTATTTTTCTAGTCTTTAACTGATGTTACTTTCTTATTTTTTTTTTTTTTTTTGCAGTTTTAGGCTGGGTTTGAACCCGCCACCTCCAGCATATGGGGCCGGTGCCCTACTCCTTTGAGCCACAGGCGCCACCTCCACTGATGTTACTTTCTTTCTTTTATTAGACATTGATCATCTTTAGGGCGACGACTTGGTATTTCCAGTAAAGACTCAGAAATATTTCTTGATTAACTGGTAGAGTGAATGGATAAAAAAATTCACCAGATCATTATTAATAAAAATGTCCTTATTTAGTGGGCTACTCCAGAGAAAAGAATTAAAAGCAAAAGTTGCACTGTGATTTAATATTTCGTCTGGCCTTCTTGGTGTGGAGGAAGAATTATGAAATACTTAATATGTTATGACAAGATGCCTTATTTATAAATCTTATCCAAAGTCAATATTCAAATAAATGCTCTCATCTTTTTTTTTTCCTGCCCCACCACGTCTAGGCCTAGTTTATTTATTTATTTATTTTTAATTGTTTTTATTATTAAATCATAGCTGTGTACAATAGTGCAATTAAGGGGTACAACGTCCTGGTTTCATATACAATCTGAACTATTTTCATCAAACTGTTTAACATAGCCTTCATGGCATTTTATTAGTTATTGTATGAAGACATTTGTATTCTGCATTTAGTAAGGTTTGCCTGTACCCTTCTAAGATGTACCATAGATGTGGTCCCACCAATTACCCTCCCTCCACCCCAACCTCACCCCTCCCCTCCCTTGCCCCCTTCCCCCCTTCCCCATATTCTTGTGCTATAGTTGGCGTGGATGTGGAGAAAAGGGAACACTTCTACACTGCTGGTGGGAATGCACACTAATACGTTCCTTTTGGAAGGATGTTTGGAGAATAGAGATCTAAAAATTGACCTGCCATTCGATCCTATAATTCCTTTACTAGGTATATATCCAGAAGACCAAAAAACACATTATAACAAAGACATCTGTACCAGAATGTTTATTGCAGCCCAATTCATGATTGTTAAGTCATGGAAGAAGCCCATGTGCCCATCAACCCACAAATGGATTAATAAATTGTGGTATATGTACCCCATGGAATATTATACAGCCTTAAAGATGAAGCCTTTACCTCTTTCATGTTTACATGGATGGAGCTGAAACATATTCTTCTTAGCAAAGTATCTCAAGAATGGAAGAAAAAGTATCCAATGCTATCATCTTTTAAGCTCTCTCTTTAAAGTTATTCTCTAATGTAATGTTATGTATCTATAGTAGAAAGGTCTCAAATTTTC
>CAUYRH010038827.1:0-14411 GCA_963574655.1 Perodicticus potto | reverse complement strand
CTTGCCTCTGCCTCCCAAGTAGCTGGGACCACAGGCGCCCGCCACAACGCCCGGCCATTTTTTGGTTGCAGCCGTCATTGTTGTTTGGCGGGCCTGGGCTGGATTCGAACCCGCCAGCTCAGGTGTACGTGGCTGGTGCCTTAGCCCGTTGAGCCACAGGCGCCGAGCCAGCTTGACCTTTCTTCTAAACTTGCTGTTGTTCTTTCTTGTTTCTCCCAGTCACCTATGTTTTAAGATTTCCAAACCATCTTGGACTCCTTCTCTATTCCCCTTTCCAAATTAAAATATTCACTACGATCTGTCAATTCTTCCTTTGTAACATTTCTCATGTCTGTCTTTTTATAGCCACTATTTTTCTTATAGCCATTATTCCAATTCAGACCTTAACCTCTTCATATCTGGATTACAACAAAAACTGCTCACATAAGTTAGTCTTCCTCCCTTTCCATTTCCCAATTTATACTAAATTCAGCCACTAGATTCATCTTTTGAAAATACCACTGGACATGTATCACATCCTTTCTGAAAAATCATCTAACGATTCCCCACTGTCTATTATATAAGATCCAAATTGTTTAGTCTAGCATTCAAGTTTTATTTATCAGTTTTATTTATTCTGATAATTTCTGCTCTCTAACCCAAATATTTTGTTCCAAAAGTCTACATCAATTTACTGTCTTAGCAATACATGTTGCATGTGCCTTTGTTTATATCCTTATCCGCATCCCCTTTTCCTTGCCTATCTATACATTTTTGAGAGTAGATGAGGGCTGCAGGTAAGAGGACGGACTCTGGAGCCAGAATCTGGGTTCAAATTCCAGAACTGCCATTTATGGAGTGACTTTGGGCAAGTTACTCAACATTTTTGTAACTCAGTTTCCTCCTCTATAAAATGGGGACTATGTAAATATTAAGTAACGAATATATTTAAGTTCCTAGCACAAAGTAGTGCTAAATAAGTATTATTAAATTTTTATTTTTGAGACAGAGTCTCACTATGTCACCCTCGGTGGAGTGCCAAAGCATCACAGCTCACAGCAACCTCAAACTGGGCTTAAGTGATTCTCTTGCCTCAGCCTCCCAAGGAGCTGGGACTACATGCACCTGCCACAACACCTGGCTGTTTTTTGTTGAGGTTGTCATCATTGTTTAGCTGGCCCGAGCCACGTTCGAACCTGCCAGCGTAGGGGTATGTGGCTGGCGCCATAACCACTGTGCTACGGTGGTTAATAATAAGCCAGTATTATTATTAATATTTCAAGGCTGAGCTCAGCTGACCCTCTTCTAATGAAAACTTCCTTGATAGCTCCAATCCACAGTAATCTTCCTTTTTTTATATTTCAAAAGTATTAATATTGAACCACAAAAGTTTAATTATAAAATAAGGTTTCTCAATAGCAGCACTATTGAAATTTGGGGCCAGAATTTTTTGTTGTGGGGGCTGTTCTGGCAGTTGCAGGATGTTCAGTAACATCCCTAGCTTCTTACCTACTAGACGCCAGTTGTAACCTCTCTGTGAAACCAAAAGTATCTCTAGACATTGCCAAATGTCCCCTAATAGGGACAAAATCATTTGGTTGAGAACCACTGATATAACACAAAATACATGAAAGCTCTTTGTAACTGCAAAGCAATATGCAAAGGTCAAGTATTATTACTAGTCCGGAATTATCAAATATACCTTTGTATCATTTAATCTACTTTAATTCATATACACTTTAATTTCCAATTCATTTTAAGATCCTTTAGTATAGAACCAATGTTTTATTTATTCATTTCCACAAACTTACCCAACCAAAGGCTTTGGACATTTGTTGATTAGTAAAATAAGACTCAGGTCACCTGAACACTACACAGTGAACCAGAAAGAGCATGGGATTTGCAGTCAGAAGCTTAAGTTCAAATCTTAATTTTGCCCTAATTTTATCACTCTGAGCAATTCATTAAAGTCTATGAGCCTCAGTTTTCTGATCTATAAAACGTAACAGCTATGTACATTGACTATGATGTTTGAATGTGATCAAGCATATGAAATAACCATGTTTATTATAGAACTATTACTAATATATACATATAAAAATATTATTGTTATCTGTTAAGACAAAATTATTATTTCATACTTCTTTTATCCAGAATCATCAGCTCAGGGAACTAATTTCTTTACAAATTTATTTTCTAGGTAACTGAAGCTTATGCCTTTAAGTATTTAACATTTAAACTATTTAGATGGTAGTTTTCTGCTTTTCTGAAAGTGTGTGTATACACAAAACACACATATACGTATTTCTTCTTTCTTCTAAAATAATAGGTACTGAAAATAATTTAACTTTTTCTTACTGACTCTGGGCTATTACTATAAACTTTAATTGCTATTCTAATATGTAACTCCTTCAGATATGTAACGCTGTTGTCCTCTTTATTAAACAGTGTCAGAGGTACCATGTCTCCTTTTGTGCCACTGAAGTTCTCATGACCTTCCATTTTCCACTTAATACTCTATGGATTACAAAATAATTGTGTAAAATGAAATCTAAAATGAGAAAAAAACTGACTTTGAAGGAGGACTCCAGAAGTACTTCTATAACTCAAGTTCCTGAAGTTATTTCAGTAAACTTTTAAAATTTATGGCAATTACTCTAGCTACTCAGAGGTATTTTTTGTTTACTTTCTGGTTCTCAGTTGTGTTGCAGACTGAGGTTTCTGTTTACTCCAAACATATATATTTGGTGATAGTAAATATGTTTGTGTGTGTGTGTGTGTGTGTGTGTGTATGGGGTAGGGTAGTTCTGTGAACTACCTATGGGGTAGGGTAGTTCACAGAACTACCCTACTTATATTCAGAAAATCTGCTGAGTGCTTCCTGATGCCACTCAAAAAATATGCCTCATTATGAAAATGGAAAAAGAGCTGTATTTCATGTACTAAGTCCTATCATAAACCAAAAAGGAAAGAAAAATAATGATATTAAATTCCCTTCAGAATCTCTAGTGATTTCTTTCAAGACTTACACAGACAGCTGCTTTTCTACCTGGACTGGTATGAAAACAAACAGAAAGGTCTCTCTTTTCCAGTTTAAAAAAATTCATTCATCTTTAAATATAAGCAAATAATAAAATTCAAAAAGGAAAATTTAATGAAACTTGAGAGAAAACCAAAGTCAAAATGAAAACCCTGAGTCAGGACCATTTTTGTTGTAAATAATGCAGCCACAGAAAAATCTGTTCTTCTGATACTTTCATGAAACTTTTAAGTATATAATATACATAATAATACTCTAGGTAATAAAAACAAAATTATCTTTTAATAAGTCAGATATGCAGAAAATTTATGGTTGGGAGGAAAAATATTGTATTTCTTTAAAAAGTTTCTTTTGGTTTGTTTTTAAAACTTTTAGTGGCTTAAAATAAATTAAAGGTGAAAGAAACGGAAAGAGAATGAGAGAAAGAAAAAGGAAGAAAAAAGAAGAAAGAAAACAAGAAGAAAACGTGACACAACTAACAGTACTTAGAAGTTACTGGATAAAATCATCTAGCCTTGTACCTGACAACCGTAGTCCAAAAGAAGCTGCAGTATATCCAAGTTTTCATTTTCAATAGTTATGGTAACAGCATTTCTCCCAAGCACATCTACGCAATTTATGTTCAAGTCACCTGAACTGTTTTCCTCCAAAATCTTTTTAACCATATAATAATCACCTAAATAACAATATACAAACATAATTTAATATTCATGACATATTAAATAAGAATGACTATAAAGCAAAACTCAGCTTGTTGAATTAAAAAGTTAAAAACCTAATCTCATTTTTGTATATGGAAACATTACACAGAAAATGTGATCATCTCCTTACTGAAAACTTATATCTTAATAAAAGTAAATACATCAGCTGCAAGCAATAAAAAGTGGAAAATTTTTAAATACGAAATAAGTTATTTATTTCAATTCATTTAAACTAAATTCATAACTAGGTGAACATAAGTAAGAGATATGTTTAGAAGATATTTAAAGCAATTTTATCAAGGATACTCAAAAGTACAGACTAAAAGTTAGAAAAATAAAATGGAGGGAAGCTTAAAGGAATTAAGATTTATATCTTAACTATATATGCACATTTGCTAATACATCTTAATGGTTAAAAATTAGATCTAGTAAGTACAGGACATCATAAACAGGTTTTACTGGGAAAAACATACTTTGGAAAGAATATATCTATGGTTGTGGGTATCTACAGTAAAGGAAAGGAGGCTTCAAAGTTCTCTCTTCTTCCCATTCTCTCAACACACTCACCCTTTACCCTACTCACATACATACACCACCTGACTAATGAAGCTGTTTAGATCAAAGGACCAGATAACATTCAGCTCACAAAATCAAAAGGCAGGAAGAGGATGAGTGTAAGGAGCAAGCAGATTGCCTTCTGCCTGACTGTAGCCCACAACAAAACAGTTGTCTCATGTGGGAAAACGAGAATAATTATAGCAGTAATCATTTTCACCAAGGCTCCACTATATTTGTCTCTTGACCAGATGGTGCGGGAATAAAGAGAATAAATAAAAAAAGAAATGCTAATTGCATGAAGAAAGAAAGCAAAGGAGGTATTGTTTGTTTTGTTTCATTTAACTTTTAAACAAAAGATGAATAAACCATTTTAAGTGACTTGCTTATAGTTGCTCCTTAGAAGTCTATAAATAAGAAACAGGGAAAGAACAATTAGCGTGGAAACCAGAAGGAAAAAGAAACAAACGATGTCATGATACAGAAAGGAAAAAATACTAAAACTAAACAAGAAAGAAAAACAGCAGATTTTATTAGTTAAAATTTCAAATAAGTTTGCAATTATTTTTAATCTATGGCCTTACATACACAAACACACACACACACCCCTTGTTTTGAAAGAAGTTGAGTGGTAGTTTTTTTAACAATTTATTTCTTTAGTTCCCTCCAGAAGAAAACTAGTCACAAATTATTTAGATACTAACATTCCATGTGAGAAACTTATCAGATAATTCACAAAGTGATGCTCTTAGTCACAAGCTGAATCAATAGTAACCAAAGATAGACCAGTGAAAATATATCACTATTACTGGAAAATTACATTTAAAACCTTATTTAAGAGGAATCTATTTTAATATTTTAGTAGTAGGAGAATGCTACCCAGAACAACTCTGTTGTTTTGTTATCTCAATGTGTCTAGGTGAAGATTAATTTTTCATATTGCTTGGGACTCATTAGGCTTTCTAAATCTAAAGATTTCTACCCTTCATTAATTCTGCAATATTTTTAGCCAGTCTTACTCTAAGACTCACAAAAATAGGTAAATTCGGCCTGTGGGTCCAAGTTTGCTCACTCCTTCTGTAGTCCAGCTTTTTTGATCCACTCTCCACCCTGTAGCCAGAGTGATCTTTTAAAAATTCAAATCATTTCAAGCTTACAACCTTCATCTATAGCACTTAAAATAAAAGTCAAAATTCTTACTGTGGCCTACACAGGCCTATAGAACTTAGACCTTGCTACCATTCTGAATTTACGTTGGTGCCACCCTCTTGCTCAGCCAATTATCATTCTAGACCAATGTTTTCCAAATTACAGGTTATAATCCATTAGCAATAATGAAATCAATATAGTAAGTTCTAATCAGCAATTTTAAAGAAGGAATTAATTACAAAATACCAGAGAATTCTTAATCCCATGGACCCTTAAGAATGAATTTATTCTGGCCAACTGTGATAAACCCCTGACAAACATAGTGGAGAAATGTTACAATACCTATTTTAAAAAGGTGATTCCACCTCTTCCTCACTGGTATCTCATTTGATTTTCTGGCATAAGATGGTAAATTTCAACATCACTGAAATGGCAGCATTAATGTTGCTCAGTTTAATTTTATATTAGCCAAATTTGAAGTTAGTTGTGAAGTAAAGGAGAGTTTTATCTCTTAAAAAGAAATTGTAGAACTTCTCAAACCAAGTTTCTGTAACAAAGTTTGAATGTGGCAAGTGGAACATTCTAACTGAAATATTACCAATAATGCTTAAAATGGAAGACTTTATTAAGGGGTAAAAGAATGATGATGTAAAATAATACAAAGACTTAACCAAATTCAATTGCTAGATCTAGAAATGTAAATAAGGACGAAACTGATAAAAATGTTAACTCTACAGTCAACTTCAAATTAGTTTGAACTAAATTCTTTTTTTTTTGAGACAGAGCCTCAAGCTGTCATCCTGGTTACAGTGCTGTGGCATCACAGCTCATAGCAACCTCCAATTCCTGGGCTTATGCAAGTCTCCTGTCTCCGCCTCCCAAGTAGCTGGGACTACAGGCTCCCACCACAACACTCGGCCATTTTTTGGTTGGAGCCATCATTGTTGTTTGGCGGGCCGGGGCTGGATTTGAACCTGCCAGCTCAGGTGTACATGGCTGGCGTCTTAGCCCATTAAGCCACAGGCGCCGAGCCAGTTTGAACTAAATTCTAAAAGGAAAAAAAATACATGCAGACTTTTACAGTGAAATAATTTAAACTGTAGCTTTATCAAATGTGCAAAACCTAATACTACAGACCCCGATTTATTTGTAATCATATTATTGTGACTGAAACCTTCAAAATTAATGATACTCAAGAACACAGCATACTGAACTGTTCACAGTTCTTGAAATATTTTTGAGAAAAGATAATTATTACCATAATTACTTAGTTGTTTATGAATCATAATGACTATTAATGATAAAAAATATCTGGCAAAAGAACAACGATTTATACTGTAGGAAAAAATTATACTACAACACATAAGGTAATGCAGATTTTTTTATAGTAAATCAGTTGATAAAAATTATGAAAGTATATTCTTGAACTTGACTATTAGAGGAACTAGAAGCAATGTTTATTTTGTGATAAGAGTGTGGTATATGACTTGAGATTCCCTTTACAATGATCTTCCAAGTAGTATAAAACTTTTAGTTTACATCAGGTACGTAGAAACACAGTTTCATAAAGGGTTTATTGTGTTTTTTACATTTAATCTCATGTTTGAGTTATATATATTTATAAACTAGAAAAGTATATTATTGGTCGATACAAATTAAGCTAGAAAAATATAAAAGAATTATTGTTAGAATATGATTAGAAAATAAATGAGTTATTTTGAAAAATTAACAGAAGCTATTAATAATAGTGCAGATCACTGCATTATAATTATAAAACTTTGGCATCTAAAGAAACTGTACTAAATCTCATAGCTATAGTGATACGGTATTGGATTCTTTTAGTCCTGATAATTCATTTAAGGCTCCTAAAAGTCATTACTTATCACCTCTTAGTGATAACTTTTGAACTTCTCATTACCTATTAAACTACTAATCCTAGATTTTAAACTTCTCAGTATCATTAAATATGATGAAGTCAATTATGAAGAAGATACTTATAGTATCATTAGTAATGTAAAAGAGGAATTAGTCTAAGGTTGCAACAATACTTACACAATAAAATTTAATCTTTTAACACTTCTCTGCAAGTTTATAATATACAAGGTATAGAGGTTTTGCATTGGTTACATCTTTTTAATTGCCCAGTTAAAATATTGGCTCTGTACTAGGAATATCCCATCTCCCAAATCACATATAGGCCATTTAAGTTAAACTAAGTAGTTGCTTCTTCCCCCTAGACAGATTCAATATACACAAACATACTTTTGTTTCTTCCTTATTGCTCTTCACCAGAGCATGAGAGCATCTCCATTATAGAATAAGCTCCTAAAGGAGTCAATAAATTCTTTTTTATTTATTTATTTATTTATTAAATCATAGCTGTGTACATTAGTGCAATCATGGGGTACAGTGTGCTTTCTCAGTACCTTAACCTAAGAATCTGATAAGCACTTTTGATGACGACTTATAGAAAACAACAGCAAAGTAAAACTAACATAAAGAAATAATTTGTGGGACCACTACAAAGAAATGGAAGTATTGTAGAAATGTCAAGCAGCTAGGTGCTCGATGAGTAGTCTGTTAGAGATCAATTATCCACAAAGATTTTGGTGATTTGAGTAATTTTTGGTTAAAATAACTATGAACCATTCCCTATAGCAAAAATTCTCAAGTAGCACATCCTAAAACTTGATTTGGAAAGTTTTTTTTTCCTTGTAGAGACAGTCTCACTTTATCGCCCTCGGTAGAGTGCCGTGGCATCACACAGCTCACAGCAACCTAAAATTCTTAGGCTTAGGCAATTCTCTTGCCTCAGCCTCCCAAGTAGCTGAGACTACAGGTGCCCGCCACAACGCCCAGCTATTTTTTTGTTTTGCAGTTCGCCGAGGCCAGGTTTGAACCCACTACCTTCGGTATACGGGGCCTGTGCCCTACTCGATGAGCCACAGGCGCTGCCCCTGAATAGCTTTTCTATACAAGTAATTTAAGTGCTAGGCTTATCACACTTGTGAAATGTTACTAAAATGTTGCCTACAGGGCCCTTACCTCTCCTTTCTGCAAAGTTTGCTTCCCTCAAAACACATACCTTCTTACATTAGGTGCTTCCTGTCAACATAAAACTTCTCAGCCAGCTGAGCAAGGTGTCTCATGACTGTAATCCTAGCACTCTGGGAGGTTGTAGTAGGTGGACTGCTTGAGCTCAGGAGTTTGAGATCACCTGAGCAAGAGTGAGATCCCACTTCTACTCAGAAAATTAGAAAACCTGAGGCAAGAGATCTCTCAAGCCTAAGAGTTTGAGGTTGCTGTGAGCTATGATGACACAAGGATACTCTATTCAAGCCAACAAAGTGAGATTCTGTCTCAAAAACAAACAGCAAAAAAAACTTCTCCGCAATACCCAGTATTTTGCAGTTTTTCTTCCCATCACCATCCTCTTCAACTCTGCACTTTCAAAATTGCTTCTCAAATAGATAAAACCAAAAGAAAAGGCCCATTAAAGGGTGGTGCCTGTGGCTAAAAGGAGTAGGGCGCCAGCCCCATATGCCAGAGGTGGCGGGTTCAAACCCAGCCCCAACCAAAAACAGAAAAAGGCCCATTAAATACATTAAGGTATTTTATATATTCCCCACAATGCAGCAAATTACATCACAAAGGTGATACAGCACACTGAGACTAGGCTGAACCCAGGTATAAAGGTGAAATTTTGCCCTTTCCATTCCTTCCCTAACCCAGTGCTGAAATTCCAAGGAGGGATGTCTGACTCATTGACTGCAAATCAATTTACTACAAATACTCCCATGGAAAGCTGGCAGAGACTAAATCCTTTCAAACTTCGCTTTTCTGCACAAGAACTGATTATATCAGTAAAATAAAGGGTTCGCGTAGGTTGATATTTGCAAATATATGCTAAAAGCTACCATCTACTCAAGTTACTTGAGAGGAAAATTAACAGGAACTACACTTAGTTTAGGTGCTTTCTAAATAAACCTATTTTCCCTTTCTCTAGTCATCAGACCAGAGACCCCCGTATTTATAAGGGGCTCATTACCACACTAACTCTTAAGTGAGGAAAAAGACATTGGTGGTAAAAATCACTACTTAGCATTTCATAAAACAACATATTTATAGTTGACTCTTGTTTCAATTAAGTGTTACCTTTGAATTATAAAGTTTTATGCCTAAAAAGAATATGAGTGTACATTCTCAAAATTTCATTTGGGGGGCCCAGACTTAACTTTATTTCACAGGACCTTTTTTTTCTTTTCTTTTCTTTCTTTTTTTTTTCTGAGACAAAGTCTCACTCTTGCTCAGGCTGGTGTCTCTTGAGCTCAAGCAATCCGCTTGTCTTGGCCTCCCAGGGAGGTAGGATTACAGGCATGAGCCACTAGGCCTGTCCTCTCACAGGAACATTTTTTAAAATTTTACGCAAAGCGGACCTGGTATTACCTTTGAGATGATCCTGACCTACTTTGAAGATCACTAATAACCATTACTAAGGGCCCACTAACTGGATCAGCAGTTGCCTAGATCTACTGAACTCATTACATAAAAGTCAGCCATCACAAACTGTAAAATCTTTTCATTGTCTCTTTCCTACATCTTTTTTTAACTCTGTAATCTGTACACACTTCAAATGGTTACCCATCAACTAACACACACACAACCAACTCATGGCCACAATTCTTGCTTTAGGAATTCCTAATTCCTCCCTAAGTAGAATTATGGTATGAACATTTTACACATGCAGAGGAAGTAAACTAAATGAAAAGGATAAAATATATTACTCTGGTGCTAATTAAAGTACCATGCTTATTTTTTACCTTTATTGGACAAATTTAATAATACACAAAAATCAAAGTTTATAAAATATCCACAGAAAGCAAGCTTAATTTCAAATTATATCTAAATATGGATGTATGTGTCTCTGCCAACACAAATAATTTCTATTTGTTCAACTACAACCAGATTGACAGTGGTTAAAAGTACAGGCTCAATCAAAGGAATAGGGCACTGGCCCCATATAGTGGAGGTGATGGGTTCAAACCTGGCACCGGCCAAAAAAACACTGCAAAAAAAAAAAAAAAAAAAAAAAGAGTACAGGCTCAAGATAGACCCCCACTTTGTACTACTTTCTAAGAACCAATGTAACCTTGGGCAAACTGATATTTAAATTTTGCTAAGCAGCATCTGTAAAATGAGGATAACAACAGATCTGGCTCATGGGGTTGTGAGGATTAAATGAAATCATCCATGAAAAGCAGTAGCACTCGCCTCCAGTAGATACTTTACTAAAATGTTTGCCATTTGGCCTGCTGAAGGATCCAATGTAATAGTGAGCACTGTAACTACTTCAGGAAAATTTTCATGTTTAGATTTGGTTTGGGTTACACTTAAAAAAAGTATTAGTGAATTCAAAGATGTAAACAAAAAAGATACTCCCACAACTCAAATTTATTTTTAAAATGTAAAATGTATACCATTAAGTATATATAATATTTACACTATTTTCCAAATCTAACCCAAGAACTTGTTTCAACATCCTTGGAACCTAGAAAATACTTATTTCATCTCATTCACTTAAAAATTTTTAATTCATGTATGGTGAAAACACGCATATTTAGTTTCCATCCCACCCTCAAAAACCAAATCTCTCCAAGGATTTTAATAATGTTATGAGAAACTGACAAAAGACTGCAAGTGGTTTCACTTGGTTCAACTACATATGCCATAAAACTCATAAATTTAACCTCCCTTTTGTGATATATCATGCAAGAATCCTAAATGTACATGACATACAAGTACCTACTTCAATCATATTCCCTTATGGTATTTCTCTGTCCTCGGTTAGACAGGAATGTCAAATTCCAGTTCTCAACCCACTTTTCTGTTTGCTTTAAAATAACCACAGCACAGTGAGCTCAGGTAGATCTACCAGCCACTCACATATTCTTGTACAATACTATTTTTTCCCCCATCTATCTCAGAGAATTTTTTATGTGAGAAATCAACAAAGCCATTCCAGCAATACCAAATAATTCCACATATTCGATACACTGTCTTTGTGATATTATATATAGCCTATGTTTCTTTACATTTTCAAGACTACTCAAAGTTGTGTCCACAGTGGACTTTCAAAAATGCTTTCATAATATTTTATACTATTACATAAAAACATAAAAGTGATTTGACAAAAGACTTAAGTGGACTTTGTTTATACATCAATGTGTTTACAATAAGTTGTGTAAATAAAATCCTATTTCAAAAGTAGGAAGGGGGGTTAGTCACATTTACTAACACACCCACACATACAGATAAAAAAAATCCTCTGTACTTTCTTTCCACAGTGTAAATTGCCTTTTGGTTTTATATTTTGCATGATTTTTTCTGTGTTAAAAATCACAGAGCATTCCCTAACTAAGCATGTCCATTGTACAACTAGAATATTTTTAGTGCTTTTTCATGTAGGAAATAAAATCAGCCTTAGAGCAATAAATTTCCTATTCCTTTTATTACAAGCATCACTAGAAAGCATGCTTACACGAAAAGACTTTGGTATGGCTAGACAAATGACCTCGTTCTAGACTTACAAAAAAAGGGAAAACACACTAAAAATATTATACATACATATTAGTGTGATTCCTGTAATTAATTTTCACTACCTTTACTTTCCAAAGACTAAGGAGCAATAAACCTTTCTCTACATTAAAAAACAGGAACAAAAGGTGTTCCGTTAAGTTCGGAGAAAGTTTTGGGAACGAAGGCAGAATTTCTCCAATCCTCTCCTCATGTCACCTTTATCCCCACCTAGGATATTCATATACCCTAATGCCAGTAAACATCCCTTTGTTGGGCTTCAGAGCCCAAAATACAAAGAACCCTAAGGCATGGTATTTTCCGACTGGAACCTCTGAAACTACCCTCTCCGCTGCCCAAAGGAAAGAACTGAGGCCCAGAGACAAGAGTCGTTCACGAGGCCGGTGGCAAGGGCGGGGCTAAAGCTCTGGGTCTGGGGTCCCACGACGCCGCCACAACACAGGACCCAACTCCGGGAGGTCTCGGCCGGAGCCGCCGCCCCAGGTGCGGCCCTCGGGGGGCGCTCCCAGCAAGGGGCGCCCGGCCGCCCCGCACTCTCAGGGCAGAGGCGGTGCGGGGCCGCCCGGGTGCAGCAACCCGCGCAGCGGGAACAAACAGTTGGCGCCCAGGAGAGGGAGCGCCCCGAGTAAACTAAGGCAGGGTGAAGGGTCTGGAGGGCAGGGGCGTCCGGAGGCGGAGAAAGGGGCCTAGCTCTCACCCTTGTCGCACGCCAGCAAGAAAAGCTTCTCATTCAGTGTGTTCTCCTCCTTCACCTCCCGTACATCCTTCAGCGCCATCACCTCGTTCGGCGACGAAGAGGAGGATGGGGAGGAAGGCAGGGAGGAGGAGGACGCGCCCGAGAGGTCCGTGCTCGGGTACAGGGCCGCCATCATCGCGGCCCAGGACGGGGGCAGGCCAGGAGACGGGGGCGGGGCCCCCACCGGCCCCGACCCCGACCCCAGCCCCGCCCCAGGGCTGGAAAAGGGATGAGTCGTTCCCACGGCCGCCTCAGCATGCGGCCCGTTGGCCCCGAAGGGCGTCGTCTCCCCTCGGAACCAGCACTCGCCCTCCACGGACAGCCCCAGGCTGGTGGAGGCGCATGCGCGACCCCGAGGCCAGCGCCCCCTCCCCAGCCGCCGGCGCCCGGGTCGAGCTGGTCCGCGCCCGTCCGGGGACGACAGAGTGGCGCGCGCCAGGGCAGCAGCCGAGCGCGGGGCCGTGCCAAGAGCCGCAGGGGCCGCACAGGGGGCGGCCCGGCTCGGGAGGAGGACGAGAGACGGTGGGAGAGGAGCTCCAAGAGGTGCTTCTGCGCACGTTGGGCTCCAGGGCTCTGGGAACCGCTGGCCTAGCTGCGCCCAGAGATGTTCGCGACCCTTCACGTCATCCTCCGCTCAGCTGTAGCGACGACGCCGGGGCGGGGCCTGCAGTGAGGGCGGGGCCTCGGTGGGCGGGGCTTGCAGCGGGAGGCGGGCTGGAGGGACGCGCCGCGCCCAGCTCCACTGCGGCCGGCTACCTCGGCTACCTGTGCGCGCTGCTCAGGTGAACCGCCACGTCTCCGCCTGGGTCTCCACACCCAGGTTGCTGGTCTGAAGTTAATTCAGTAGATGTGCAGCGGGGTACTGATGGAGCCTCTGACAGCTTAACGTTTAGTGGAAATCCCTCATGGGAGTGTCCGAGTATTTCACAGTCGGGTGCACTCTGCCTGAGGCAGCAAAGACCCACGCGTGCCTTCAACGTGGGTTTGCGCTACCTACCGTCGTTTCTGAAGGAAGCGCGCGCACACACACACACTCTCCCTCAGGCAGTCTCACTCTGTTGCTCAGCTCCGGCCTAGCTCACAGCAACCTCAAAGACCTGGGTTCAAGGGATCCTCATGCTTCAGCCTCCGGAGTAGTTGGGACTACAGGCAGCCGCCACAACGCCTAGCTAGTTAATTCTATACATACACACACACACAATACATGTATGTGTGTGAGTATGTATCTACATATGTGTGTGTGAGTATGTATCTACATATGTATGTGTGTTTTTTATATTTTAGAGATGGGTATCTCACTCTCAGGTTGATCTCAAACTCCTGAGCTCAGTAATCTTCCCATCTCAGCCTCCCAGAGTGCTAAGATTACGGACGTGAGCTATTGCGCCCAGTCGGCTGTGTGTGTGTGTGTATATATATATATATATATATATTTTTTTTTTTTTTTTTTTTTTTCCCCGAGACAGAGCCTCAAGCTATCACCCTGGATAGAGCGCTGTGACATCACAGTTCACAACAACCTCCAATTCCTGGGCTCAAGTGAGTCTCCTGCCTCAGCCTCCCAAGTAGCTGGGACTACAGGCGCCCGCCACAACGCCTGACCATTTTTTGGTTGCAGCCGTCATTGTTGTTTGTTGGGCCTGGGCTGGATTCGAAC
>CAUYRH010038826.1:0-27720 GCA_963574655.1 Perodicticus potto | reverse complement strand
TGGTGTACATATACCACAATTTATTAGAATAAAGAATAACAAGGCTTTTGAAGTGCAGGTGCCATTGGTCACCAGGTTTTGTAGTGCACAATGTGTGCCTCAGAGAAATTACACAACCCAGAATACACCTGGGTGGTGATTCTCTAGTATGTTGAAACTACATGTGGCAAGTCTAGCTAACACAGGGCTCTACTAGATCTCATATTTTCAAAGATTTAGCCTCTCAAACCATATTTATTAAGTAATAATCCATTTTTTCCCAGTTGTATTTGTCAAAAACATACATCATTGCTAACCCAGGTTTCTTTCAATACCCTGTAATGTGTGTTCCTATGATGAAATGATATGGTTCCTATCAAAGGCAAAGAAACTCAACATTCCTTGTAAATTAAGCAGTAATATTGTAGATTCTGTTAGTTTGTGTTAGGAGCCAGCAGATTTAGAAGTTTTTCAAGATCCCTTCCATGTGCCATTCTGTGATCCAGGCTGCAGAAAGAGTCCTTTAGGTTCTGGCTGGAACCACTGAATCAATACCTATTTGCCTTTCTGGGGCTAATGGCCTACTGTAGCAATTAGACCAACTCAGCCTTTCTTCCATCCCCATTTCTCATTGTTCACCCTAGCACTGGCTTATGCTGAGGTGGGAAAGAAGACATTATAGAGTCAATAGACATTTATGGAGCCCTTGTCATGTGACACATACCATGCCACAGACTAGTAGAAAATAATGAACAAGATACAGTTCCCACCCTTGGGTACTTTGCACTGTACTAGAGGAGACAGCCATGAAAATAGATAATTTTAATCTGATTCTGTATAAATGCTAAAATTTGTATAGGAAGTGATGAGAGCTCAGAGGAGGGATTCCAACTGCTGCCTCCAGGTCCAGAGAAGACTTCCTGGAGCAGGTGATGCCCTAGGTAAGTTAGCCAGGCCAAGAAAAGTAGAAAGCAACATGGGCTGTCAGAGGCAAGGCATGGAATCAGTGCTGGTGGTTTGGTTTTACTGAAGTGAATAACTTCAAGCACAGAATAGAGAAAAGTCAAAAGAAAAGAATAGGAGCGGAGTTGCAAAAGTCTTTCTGTACCATGCAAAGGCACCTGGGCAACAGGGAGGCACTTATCAATTTAAGCGGGGGAGTGATATGATCATATTATGGGTCTAGAAAGGTCATTCATTCTGTCATAGAATGAATTTAAGGCATGGAAGACCTGGGTAGGGGGCAGAAGGCTAAAGTAATCATCCAGAAAGGACACATAGAACCCCAGGAATGACAGTGAGATAGGGCCTTCCCATTTGTCCTACCTTCTTCTCACTTGAATGCCTGCCTCTTCGCCAGGCTCTTTGCCTAGGGTCCAGAAGCAGAGTCTGCTCACAGGAAGAATCTATAAGGGAGTGGACAAACAGAATAGGCCATCGGAGAAAAGCCAAAGAGGAGAGTGTCTCACCTGGAGACTAGCTTCAACCTGATTCTGTGCAGAAGCTAAAAGGAATGGATTATACCGAAAAGCTGGCTGTGTATTCAGGCAGGGGAGCTGACTTTTTGAACTCCTGCATCAGTGACTCATTGCTCAGTATCTGCAGGGAGTGGGTACATAATATAACCTCCCATTTGCCTGAAGGCCTATCTCCCAAGAAGAGGGCAACTGTGAACTTTGTTAGCAGCCCACTCCACCAAAACTGGGAGATGAGAAATCTACTGGTATAGTAAAGGCAATCCAGATAGGGCCCTAACAGCATCCGATATACCTACCTAATTCCTCCTCAGCCTCCAGTAATCAGGTTAGATGGTGTCATTCCTTCTAGTAAGGCTTTTCTATTACAGAGAAAAGGCCCTCCTGTGTGCTTCCATGACACCTCTATTTCCCACATGTGGTCTAAAAGACTGTGAAAGTAGGGGCTTTTTAAAACCTTAGCACCTACTACTGAGTCCAGCATATAGTAAATGTTCAATTAATATTTAAACAGTCACCCCATCCTGTGAAATATCTCTTTCATTAGCTTCGTTTTCATCTTTCTGCCAACATAATCAGCCCATAGCTACCCTGCTGCCCTTTTTCAGGTCTCTCCTAACACCACCATAGGATATTTTCACATCATACAAAAATAAAAACCAACCAATCCACAGCAAAAACACTTTCATTGGTTCCCCATTGCCTTCAGACTGTGATCCAAGCTGCCTAACTGGACTTGATTCATAAAACCATCCATAATATGAGCTCATCTACCCTTCTAGCTCACTGACCTGTTGGTTAAAACACTGCCCCAAAGGCCTTCATATAGCTTGTCCTTCCTGGCTCAACATCTTTGCCCTTGCTGATATTGGTTCTAGAATGCCCTCTCTGCCTCAAGTCCTGAAAAAATCCTTCTTCCATCCAAAGTCTTGCTGTCTGCCTTGTACAAGGTAACTTCCACTTTTCTGATCCTCCTAGTATAATTGAAAGTACCATTCATTTTATGTTCCAGCAGCACCATGAGCTACATGTGCTATTATGTATCGGTTACCTAAACATATTTTTAATTTCCATTTTTAGACAGTGCCTTCCTGAAGGGCAGGAGTCATGTTTAGCATTTATTTTATATCACCCGGGGCCTGGACTGGCTGCATATTTGGTGGGGAGGGGCTCTGTGCAAAATGAAAATGCAAGTCCTTTGGCTGGGCGCCCGTACTTCAGTCAGTAGAGTGCCAGCCACATACACTGAGATTGGCGGGTTCAAGCCCGGCCCAGGCCTACTACACAGCAATGACAACTGAAACCAAAAAATAGCTGGGTGTTGTGGCAGGCATCTGTAGTACCAGCTACTTGGGAGGCTGAGGCAAAAGAATCTCTTAAGCCCAAGAGTTGGTGGTTGCTGTGAGCTGTGACGCCACAGCATGCTACTGAGGGCGACATAGTGAGACTCTGTCTCAAAAAAAAAGAAAAGGCAAGTCCTTTTTAGGAAAATTGTTAAGAATCTCAAGATGGCAGTAACAGAGCATTAAACCCAGCATGCAACCCTTGTCAGGACTATGAGTTGTGAGCCTGAACAGATTGGGCATGCCTATGAAGCTGGCCTTGCCTAGGGCTATGCATACGGTAGCTAATCTGTGACTACTTTCAAATGAATGAATGCAGAGAATGAATGAATACATGATCACATAAGTTCAACTCTTTTAAAATCATTCTTTCGTTTGTGGAAGATGTTTTGTTTCTAAAATTGAAAGAGAACAGGGCTATCGCAGCTATTGTCAGGGGTTGACTGGAAAGCATTAACTAAGCAAAGAGTCCTTTGCCACGTAAGTGTTAATCATAGGGAGAGTTAAAGGCGATACTTAAAAAGAGGATGACATCACGACTCTCATACAAATATAAAATGAACATATTTCAACCATTTGATTTAGTTCATTAATTAAGGAGGAGAACGTAAACATGTTATAACTGGTTGAAAGGAAAAACCAAAGGGCAGACATATTTATATAGGGCATTAGGAAAAATGAAATGAATTTGCTTACCAGATACAAAACTGGCTTCTTCCACAGAGGCAGGGGAAAGGCACTTCAACCTCTAGCAGACAGAATGAAAGTTTCTAGGAATAGGAATTATTTACGTTACTATCATCTTTCTACATAATAATTTCTATGTCTACAGAATCATAAAATAGTCTAGTCAAGGCAATGAAAAGCAGAGGTAACCCCAATGAATAAGACAGTCAAATACTTGCTACATTTCAGTCTTCCCCACCTTTTATATAGAAAAAAAGGTAACCTGTGCAGGAAAGAATGTGATCTTGTATTACTAACCTACTCTATGAATATGAGAGCCCAGAAATTGGAACTTGAGGGAAATTATTTCTCTTAATAAATAGCTGTTGCTTCTCTTGTTTCTGTTCCTGCCTTTGTAGTTGATATTATCTTTGTTGACAAGCTTTGAAGGAACATTTCTTTCCATGGAACAATCTGATTTGGGAAGGGCTAACTTCACAGCTGGAGTAGAAGCCTTGGCAAGGTTATTTGGGAGCATTGTTTTTGTTGGAAAGATTCCCAGTTTTGCTCTTAAGAAAATGTGTATACTTATAAGTACTTAAACATTATAAATTCTGAATCTCTGTGGGGAAATGAGTAAGCTGTATAAATATTTAGCCAGTTTAAATAGCCATGTACGCATATTGATTATCAAAATATGTATCATTAAATATTAACCCATTTGTAATTTAAATTATGGATTTTATCAATCTATGTACTTCAATAAAAATGTTTCTCTTTCTCCAGAGACCAACACGTTGATACAATTAAAACAACTTAAAATACCACAGGGAAAATAAGACTCCCTTACAGAACATTCTATTGCCTTGCTACTTGAAAAGTATGATCCCCAGAAGGGCTCTTCTTAAAGATGCAGAATCTTAGGTCCCACTTCAGAACTATCATATTAGAATTGTATTTTACCACTACTCAAATTATTTGTAAGCTTCTTATAGTTTGAGAAGTTTTGATCCATAGCATAAACCTCTGGAAGTCATTTCTAGTATCTTTGTTGTTTTCACAGGAATTGCCTATCTGTTTGCCAAAGCTTATCTGGTTTCCAAGAAACCACAATACTTGGACACCTGTATCCGGTGTGGAGAACTCACATGGCAGAAGGGTCTGCTGAAGAAGGGGCCAGGGATCTGCCATGGTGTAGCTGGCAGTGCCTACGTCTTCCTGCTGCTATACCGACTCACAGGAAACTCTAAATACATCTACCGGGCCCAAAGGTCAGCTGTTCTTCATGTGTATTGTCTTAAGTTTTAATCTAATTAATTTTCTGAATAGGTAATGTGGTAACATGGTTTAAAAAGTACAAAAGGAATACATCAACTGTGCCCTGTAGCTATGTTGTTGATTTCCCTAGAAACAGTTTCTCGGTTAGCTTCCTACAGATATTGTGTGCACATACATTTGTGTTGCCATAAAGGAATACCTGAGGCTGGATAATTTAAAAACAAAAGAGGTTTATTTGGCTCATGGTTCTGCAGGCTGTACAAGAAGTATGGCTCCAACCTCTGCTTCTGATGAGGGCCTCAAGAAGCTTTCGCTCATGGCAGAATGTGAAGGGGAGATGATGTGCAGAGATCACATGATGAGTGAGGAGGCAAGAGAGAGGGGAGGTGCCAGGGTCTTTTTAACAACCAGCTCTCACAAGAACTAACAGAGCACGAACTCACTCACCACTACCTACCAGGGCAAGGAAATGCCCCATGACCCAAATAACTCTCACTATGCCCCACCTCCAACACCAGGCATTAAATTTCAACATGAGGCTAAGTGGGTCAAATATCAAAACTATAACAGTATATATATAAAATATATATGTATATATTATCAAATTTTACATATATTATATATATGTATATATATAATTTCATCACTTTATTTTTACACAAATGGTAACACCTTGCTATCTCAGTGGTCATTCTATATCAATACTGAAAGAGCTTCTTCAACTATTTTTTTTTTTTGAGACAAAGTCTCACCTTGTCGCTCTCTTTAGAGTACTGTGGTGTCATAGCTCACAGCAACCTCAGTGATCCTCTTGCCTTAGCCTCCCAAGTAGCTGGGACTACAAGCACCTGTCATGATAGCTGGCTACTTTTTTGTTAAAGACAAGGTCTTGCTCTTGCTCAGGCTGGTCTCTAACTCTTGAGCTCAGGCGATCTACCCACCTATGGATCCAAAGTGGTAGGATTACAGGTGTGAGCCACTGTGCCTAGCCTTCTTCCACCATTTTTATTATTGCATGGCATTACATTGTATGACTGAACTGTTATTTATTTAACCAGTCTCATATTAGAAATATATTTAGATAATTTCCAATATTCTGTACTACAAATAATGCCATGATGAATAACCTTGTACATAACCCATTTTGTCCTTGTATGGATATATCTGAAATGTGAACGATAAATTCCTAGAAGTAGAATTGCTGGGCCAAAGGATATGTATATTTGTAATTTTGACAGATAATACTAAATTACTTCTATAGTTTATTACCTGGAAAGCCACTAAAGAGGGATTATCAGTTGGACACCAGACAGCATTGCTTTTAATAGAAATTATTCCTGACTGGTGAACTGGATAAATTGGATCAGGAAAACTTTGAATGAAGTATCAATAACCTAGAATAAAGCACGGGTCACAGGTAGGGGCTTCCCTGAATGCATAGTGGCATGAAACTGGCATTCCTTCTGAAAGGATTTAGACGTATCCAAAAGTTGTTACAAGAGATATTGGCTTCTTGTGTGGCACTTAAGTCTTCTAAGCCAGGAAGTCTCTTACACCCACCAATGTGATCTGGTTCTCTTGCATCTGAGCTGTTACTTGGAGGGAGTGACTAAAGTATACCCCCTGTATAGTTGTGAGGACTCTCACTGAGGGTATACACATGATGGTTATCATATTGGTTGTGTGACCTTTAACAAGTCACTTAACTCATTCTATGTCTCAATTTCCTCATTCATAAAATATGGAAAATTAGTTCCTACCTCATTGGAGTATTGAATAGTTTCAATGAGTTTACATATGAAAAATCATTTAGAAAAATGCCTGGCACATAGTAAATGCCATGTAAGCATTTACTATAAACTTGAGTTTTATTATTCTAGACTCCTCTCTATGCATAAATGTATGTTCATATGTACAAGTATATATATATATATATATATATATATATGTGCATGTGCATATGTGTATTTTAATAGGCTCCTACTACTATGTATGTGTAATATACTATGCATACTGTTTGCAGCTTATAATTTTAAGTGAACAATTTTTAAGAGATATCCTTTATTTTAGTTTGTATACTTATCCTTATTTTAAATGGCTAGTTATTCAGTACATTTGTACCATAATCAATTTAACTATTCATCAAATAAGGACACTTGATATGTGTGAACTCATTACTGATACAAACAAAATTTCCCCAAATATCCAATGTATATGTATTTCTGTGCACTTATGTAAGCATTTGTCAGAATACTTTTACAATTGAAATCATTAGGTTCATAGCTATTTCTTGATCATTAACTAGCCTGTCCTTTTTCTTTGCTCATTTTCCCTCTATTATGATGTTTATATTAAGGATTGTGACTTTGTTAAGATATACTATAAGTATTTTCTTACTTTGTAATTTCTCTTTTAACTTTGTTCATAGTCTTTTGCCATACCAAATTTTTAAATACTTTTTTTTATCAAAGTTGTCAATATTTACTTTAAAATTTCTGGATTTTGTGTGATGCTTAAAAATACCTTTCCTACTCCAACATTACAGGAAGATTAAATTACATCGACTTTTATTATCTTTATGATTTTATTTTAACATTCAATTTTTTGATTCAGCTAGAACTTACTCTTTTAATGATATCAGATGAGTGTCTATCTTTGTTTAATGAAAAACAAAATTTTCCAATATTATCTGTTCCCTAGTTACCCCTAGACATCTTTCTCAACTTTATTCTATTCGAATTATCTAGTTCTGTCTTTGTTTTTTTTTTTTTTTTTGAGATAGTTTTACTTTGTTGCCCTGGGTAGAGTACAATGGCGTCACAGTTCACAGCAACCTCAAAATCCTGGGCTCAAGCGATTCACTGGCCTCAGCCTCCCGAGTAGCTGGGACTACAGGCGCCTCCCATAATGCCTGAATATTTTTTAGAGATGGGATATCGCTCTTACTCAAGCTGGTCTTGAACTTGTGAGCTCAAGCAATCCACCTGCCTCAGCCTCCCAGAGTGCTAGGATTACAGGCATCAGCCACCGCACCTGCCCCCTAGTTCTGTATTTTGTTATTCCTTTATTTCTAATTTTTCTTATTTATTCACTCTCATTTACTCTTTTAATTATATTTTAGAATGAATGTAATATATATATTTTTTAATCCTAGGGAAATTTGATTGTAATTCCATTGAATTTACAGGTTACTTAGTGAGAATTAACACCTTTAGAATATTGTGTTCTTCCACTGAGGAACATGGTATACATTTCCATTTATTTAAGTTAAAACAAATACCATTTTAAGAAGGTCTTGTATGTTTCTTATAAATTTTATTCCTAGGTATTTTATGTTTCCAGGTTTATTGTGAGAAATATTGTCTCCATTTTATTTTCAGGTCATTTATTACTGATACTTAGGAAATTTAAACATATATATTACCGTAGTTTATCACTTCTAAGATGTACTTTTTCATATAAATCTGCATTGTAGTTTAGAAGGGTCTTATTTTTATAAATATCACAATAATGTATCTAGTTGCCTTAATAAACTCCATTATTGTTGCTGTTAGTTTTCCATTAGATTTAATTAGGTTCTATAAATAGACACAGATATTAGCTGCAAATAATTATGATTCTATTACTGGTTTTCTCATGTGTATACTTTTTTCTTTTGCATGTGTCCTCTATAGCAATATAGCCCCATAACAATGTTCAATAATAATAGGAATAGTAAACATCTTGGTTTTTATTGCTGATTTTACTAGGAATGCTTCTGTGTTTTACTATGATGTTTTATTTGCTTATAATGTATATCATGTCAGACTATGACATACTGTGTTCAAGGCAATCCAGTGGCTTCCCATATGAGTCAGAGTAAAAGCCCATCTGTCCTATGAATACAAGGTGATTGAGCCTGCCTGATCTCCTCTCATCCCCTACCCTTCCTTCTCCTGGTTCTCCCTACCACTGTGGCTTCCTTGTGATTCCGTCTAGATACCAGGTATACTCCACCTTAAGGCATTGGTTTTGGTTCCTTCCGCCTATAATGTTCACTTCCTATCTCCCTCATTTCATTCAGACCTTTCCTCAAAAGTCATTTTCTCAAAAAGTCCTTCCCAAGCCAACTTTTCAAATATTCATTGTTAAGAAACCATAAAATATCCTTGATGATATTTGCATGTATGCATTGAAATAAAAATGCTAACAAATACAAACTCTCTATTTGAAGCTCTATTGCTTAGGAATTCTGTTAACATGTTTGATTCATGGTTTCCTAATCTGCTTAGATAGAAGCCTGGCCTACTGTTTCCCAAATGTAGCAAAAGAGAGTTATATGGGAGCTTATCTAAGCTAATGGATTTCACCTTTGATATACATTTCATCAGATGTTCTCATGCCCTAGCAGTGGTTCTCAACCTTCCTAATGCCGCAATGTATTTTCATTGTTAAAAAGGGGTCGCAACCCACAGGTTGAGAACCACTGCAAAGCCTATTTCAAAGGATAAGAACAACCCCTCTAATTTCTGGTAGGCAAGTCCTACCTTATGGAGTCTTAGTTGTAAGATTATGGCGTCCAGGGCCCTGCAAACAACTTAAATTTCTGCCTAGCAGGCAGAAGACTGCAAATGTTCAGGTAATACCTGAATATTGTTTGGACATTGCATTCATTGCTTAGAATACTGAAATTTCCAATTTATTATAATTCAAAGTTAAAGTATAGTACGGTTCAAATTGAGATGGTTTCCCTAATTTGGCAGGTCCTAAAATTGTAAAGATAAATAATATGTACCTATTACTCTTTAAAATATACAGGTGGAATTTATGGCTACAGAAAAATACTTGATAACCTTTTCATTTTATCTACGTTTGTTCAATCATTCAGGTTTTCTGCCTCTTTTTGTTTAGTAGTAATGAATATATCATATTTCTGTAAAATCACCTACTTCATATGATTCTTTTTTGACATAGAGCTCTAATAGCATAGTTCTATAATATTTTTAATTTTCTATATCGGTGGCTGTTTACCTTTTCTTACTTCTAATATTTTTTCCTTCTTGGTCAGATACACCAGGGTTTTTTTCTGCCTTGTTCATCCTTTCAAGGAATTGGCTCTTGGTTTTGCTTATTAATTCTTTTTGTTTTTCTTTTTTGCTTCTTAATTCATTATTTTCTGACTTTATTTTGTTGTCTACTGATACTTTTCTTTATTTTGTTATGTTCTAGAGTTTCAAAATGCTTAATTAGAAAAATTTCCATCTTTCTATTAATAATAAGAACAATCATAGATCTATGAATTTTTCCTCAGCTTTGGTCATACTTAATAGGTTTCGATATATAATATTCTGTGTCTTTTATTCTTTTTAGTTCTGTAATTACCCTTTTGACTTCTATTTTGACTGAAAATATTTTAGAAAAATAAATTTATTAGTTTGATGTTTGCTCCACTGCGTAGATTTTGAAACAATTGTTTTCACTTTAATATCAACAACATTTTTTCAGAAATAATAAGACAACATAGATCAGAATAAAATAATCTGCTACACTCAGAAATTGCTGGTACTATTGCAAATTGTTATGTCTTATTTAGAAAATATTTTGAAAAGCACAGAAAATATTTACTATATTGGCTTAAGTACAAAATGCAGGATGCTAAAATGAATATACATTAATAATATATAATGATGTAATAAATAAATGAACCCATTGGAGAAAACAGCTTGGAAGAAGAGTAAGCAAAACTATAGGTTTCTTTTATGGTACAGTGGAATGTTTTTCTCTGCTTTACAAATATTACATTATGTTTATGTGAAAAAATATTTTCCATTTATTGAATGCTTGCTATGTGCTCAAAGCATAATATGTATATGGCATCTTTAATCTTACACATAATACTGTGCAACGCTCCAACTTCACCATTTTAAAGACAAAATAAGAAATTTTACAAAGCTCATATAACATGAATTTTTCCAATCTCTGTATCTCTACTGTAAAGCACTTGCTCTTTCAGCCATCTTAATCTATGGTTTGTGGACTTGTTTGAGAAGAAATTGCATCTCAAGCTGAAATACAGCATTTCCTTCCATTCCAAATGTAGGTGATAAGTCACAGAAATTAGCAGTAGCTATGACTCTGCAACCAACAGAAATCATAGACATTCTCGTGTCATATTACTCTTGTTACAGATACTGTGGAATCTATTTTACTCCCATCACTACTTACCATTTATTAGATCCAGTGCTGTATCTCATTATATGATGTAGAAATAAAAAACGTATATGTTATTCTATCACAAATATGGGGGGGTTGTAATTATTATTATTTTTTTATTTCAGATTATTATAAGGGTACATATTAGGTTACATTTTTTGTGTTTTTTAGGTGAAGCTCAAGTTTCAGTTGTTGCTAACTGTGTTAAAATATAATTAATTTCCTTTGGCGTCCTTTGTATTCATTATTTTATGAATTTTAAAACTTTTTTCCAAGGAGTCCAGACTGGCAAATGATCCATAGCACTAAAAAGGTTAAGTAAGACCCCCTGAAGCTGACTTCATTATATAATTACAAATTTTAAATTAACTGTATAAGATGCATCATTATTCTACTGTTTAACATTTAAAATTTCATTTAAAAGTTGTTTCATATTCAGGAAAACAGTTGATAGGAAATTTTTACCAAAAAGAATAGTAGTCTGTTTCCTACTGCTTTATTTTAAGCTGCCATCAGTAATGCCAAGAGCCCTTAAAAATCAAATGCAAATTACTGTTCATAGTACCCCCTATGTGGTAGCAGTAATCTAAATTTATGCCCGTATCAGTTCTCAGGCCTTACCAAGCTGTGAACTTCAGCCTCTGAGTTGGTGATTATTTTTGTTGTTGATAGGAATGACTAGAGCAAAAGTAAAAAGATGACATAGGTGACAGCACTGTAAAAGGTGTGAATTACTATAAAACTGTTACTCATTATAAACATTCTGAATAATATTTGTGGCAACTATAAGTAAAAGAAAAAAACAGGTCTTTCATGGAGAATTTAAAGGCTCTTGATTTCCTTTTAACGTAGATGCCTTAAAAATAATCAGTCTTCTAGCTGAGTTTGCTATTTGATGTCATCATTATAAAAGGTTGCTTGCCTTTGCTCATTCATCTTATTCCTTTGTTTGCCCAAAGCATAGATTGTATAAATCTTGCCCATTTATTTTTACAGTCTCTGCTGTCACATATAAATGATACCTAGCTCAGAAATTATGCCTGCAGAAACACAGCATATTTACTTTTTTAAAGGAACAGTCATATACCAGTTTGATTTTATTCAAGATAAATGAAAGTAGGGTGATTTATCTGTTTTTTTTTCCTACTTTTAGTTATTGGATGACAGAAGGACTGAAATCCCCAGAAAATACCAAATCGCTTTTCTTTGCAAACTGTGAATATAGTTGGATTTGCTTGCCAACATCATTTGTTGTGAAATATACATGATTATATAATGGATCCTCTTTTTTCTTTTATTGAGAAAAAGGCTTTCTAAAAATAATTATATAATTCTGGAAAGAAAATGATACTAAAACTTAGCAGAAAAGGAAGAAGAAACCAAAGGCCAATAATATGGAAAAGCTCATGTTAAAACTGTTTGTATTTTCTTCTTCTTTTCCTAGGTTTGCTCAATTCTTATTTACCGAGGAATTCAAGGCTGGTTCTCGCGTCCTTGAAAGTATATACAGCTTGTATGAAGGCTTCTCCGGAACAGTGTGCTTTCTGATCGATCTGCTGCAGCCCAATCAGGCTGAATTCCCTCTCTTCAGCGTCTTTGTTTAGAAGGCTCTATTTTCCAGTGTGTCCCTACACAAGTCCCCTAAGATATCCTGAGGCTACCCAAAGCAATTTCCACATAAGCCACATTCAAATGGTATCACAGCCATGAGCCTTAACATTGCTGCCAGAAGGCAGGGAACGGGGCAGGTGAAAGCAATATGATACCAGACTTGAGAGAGAACCTACAAAATAAAGATACCATGACTCATCTAATAACCACAGAGATTTAATATTCCAGGGAATAGCTTTAAAACCGGAGATAAGAGGAAAAAGGGAAAGAGTAATGATCTATTTTTCAGTTATGACATAGGAACCCTGAAGTGAGGATTATGGGAATAAAATTCTAATGCCTTCGTAGTTAGAGAATTTGACCATTTGTGGGTGCTTACCACCCCTAAATTCAGAAATAAGGCAATAAACACTAAAATAATTGCCCAGCTGAAAACTGCTAGGAGCGATGAAGCGTCAGGTTTATGAAGGACATAAAAGAAAACTCTTGGTTGTCCTAGGCCTTTACTTATTGAAATCTGTGATTTTACTAAATGGTGATGTTTGCATATTAATCTATTTTTAGCATTAACTTGGGCACTTTGAGGAAATCATAGCATAACTTTATTCAAATACCAAAATTCAAAGTTTCCTTAGGCCTTAGAACATCTCTCTTCCTGGTTCCTTTTTCTTTCTTGAAGCTCAATTAGAATAGCAAAGTTCATAAGCTAGCAAATACTCTAACAAGCATTGCTATCAAGTGTTTTCCTCAATTGAAAGTGTGAGATGCGTAGTGTCTATTGTTAGTAATTTTTTAACTTTTTTGTCTTTATTATGCAATCCCCGTGAAGCTATTAGCTAAACTGTAAGATATACTCTTGGTAAATATGACTCATTTCAGAGATCAGGGTAACCACTACAACGGCGTGTCATTCAATTCTGGTGGAATACTGTGTTCCCTGGAACAGGCAGACAAAGGCTGAGAAAGGCACCAGTGTTTGTGGGAAGAATTTTACTCCATTTCATTCTATTAGAATAAGAGATGAGTGAACTCCCGACTTTACCTTCAAACACACAGGGTCCATGAGAAATTGGCTACAATACTCATAAAGCCAAGTTGTCATATCAAATTCTATCCTGCTGTAAACACGTAGAAGTTGTGAAAGTGATTAAAGTTAGTAGTAGTTTCCAGAATACTGTGGGAGCATCTGTCACTTTATTACTCAGAACAGAGTTGTCCCCTTTCTTAGAACTTGGTCACTGGAAATTTCATATATGAGATTGAGGAGATTGTGTTCGGTATAAGACTGAGTTATTTAAATAGTCATTACATGTTTGGGTATATGTGTATATACATGTGTGTATGTATGTGTGTGTATTCTACATATAGCCCCATATAAACCCAAGTACTTGTTCTTTAGTGCAATAATTCCTAACTTGAATCATACTTGGATGTGAGAGGAGTTAGGGAATACTCCGTTGCCTAAAAATATGTATGTGTGTTTCTGTGTGTATGTGTACATACCAGTATATACTAGTATGTTTGTATGTTTGAGTGTGTGCACGCACATGCGCGTTCTCATTTTTGAGGAGAAGTGGACCCGTAGCATTCATAAGATTCTCAAAGAATCTGACCAAAGAAAGGTAAGGACTATCTTTGTATATTTTATGACTCTGTGTATGTTTGCACTTATCGAAATAAACCAGGACAAGGTGATTTTGAAAAGCACCTTTTTAGCTTATTGTTCCATTTTCACAAGCTCAGATAAAAGGATATAAACTTGGCCTTTATTGTTCATCTGTGAAAATTAAGATGCTCAGTTTAAGACAATACCACATAAATAGCAACTTTCTGATGATTCCCCAAATTGGGGTCCAGATAGTCTTTCATGAATAGGAAAGTACCTCTTGGGAAGCCTTAAATAAGATGCCTTCTACAAAGTGGTCTCCTTTTGAAATGATAGTAATGTCTTCTTTCCACCATCTCACTTTAAATTCTTTTCAGATGGCCTCCACAGACTTAAGCAAACCATCCAATATACAGAGCTTTATGGTAACATGCTTTTTCATCATTCAGGAAACCCTCAAGATGTAATTGCTTCAAAGTTTTACAGCTGGGAAAGGACAGAACAAGGATTCAATCCCAGGGTTTCATTTTCCAAGTTTATTTATTCTGTATTTTAGATAAGAATCTGGGGATATAGCAGTGAACAAAAGGCCCCTTCCCTCAAAGTTACCTTCTTGTTTCTGTTTGCTAATCTTTTCACCATTAATGCTTGAGATCTAAAACCTAAAGCACTAAGAAGTAATTATCAAGCTCATCTTATCAGTTCCATTTCTAGCAACTTCAGGAAAACCAGACCTCTTTCCTGCTTACCTGCCTTTTTTAAAGTCTGATAGTGTGACTAACGTTATCATGCTGACCATTATGAAAAGACAACTCTTTTGTGTGTGTGTCAAATTCAAGCAAAGGCCATGTTTGCATGTTCTTTATGGAATGACATCTCAGTAAATTAGAAAAAACGATAAGCTTGTTTAGCACTTAAACATGTTGCAGCTTTCCATTTTCCAGAAAGAAAACAATCGTAGATTGAGAAGGTCTTCCTCTATCTTATTTTCCCAAGAAGGGGAAAAAGGACACTTTAGATTTTGCTGTGTAGGAAAGTGTAGCATGGCACTTCTTGTTTGATTATGCGATTTGTCCCCTTCTGTGTGTTAACATTCTTAATGTAGGACTTAAGCATGTTGCCTCTACCACTAGTATAATGTTTATATTGTTTACTATGTGCAGTATGAACAATTACAAACCCTGCAGTTAACAGTGGAAATGTTTGATGATACATTGAGAAAGGTTCTCAACAATGGTGGGACTGCATTATACTCGACAGCAGGATGTTTTGAAGGCCATTACAACTCTGTATTTTGCTTCATTAATGCAATTATGTACTTTTTCTTCCACACATGCCCCAAGATGTACATCTTTATTTTGCTCAACCTGTTTCAGTCGTCATTTTTTAAAACTCTTGTTTATTCCTCTTAAAACCTCATAACTGAGGCAAACAGAGGTTTGCCAGCATATATATTCCGTGTGCTTCTTTAGGTAGCTGACTATGCTGTTAATAGGATTCACTTACTGATAACTTGAGAAACAGAGTTAGTTTCTTAGTCTGCACTAATTCAGGGCTTTTCCACTTGTAGCTTATTTCTGTAATTTTTTCATGCTAATATTTTAATCAATGTGGTACTCAAATTGTTTCCAATTCAAAAGAGAAAGTCTCAGTAGTTGCAATGAAAGAAACGTATGCTTATGATTCCTAACCATGATAAGTAAACACACAATTAAAAGGAAAAACTTGGTAATACAAAGAACCCTCTGCTGGAAATCTCGAAATCTCACTTTGCCACTTCCATGAGCCACTGTAGTAATAATAATAATAGTCATCCTGTACTCTTCACTGGGTTGTCATAAAAGTCGTGGGTGAGAAAATAGATATAAGAGAGTTTTGTAATTTGCAGGTCCCTTATATATTTAAAAAGAATGCTATATTTTAAGTACCTATTATGTACATAGAAAAGCATGCCCAGTTATGACTTCCAATAAACATTTCAGCCAGATGGAATCTGCATGTGTGGAGGCAGTGTTTGAGGTCTAGTTCACTAGATGGCTAAAAACCAAGTATACATTTTTTTTTTTATATATATTCCACCACCAGTCCAGACTACAACATTTCATGCCTCAGAAGGTTCTGATTCACCAGGACTTTCTATGTAGGAATAGACTGCCTTAGCTCGAGAGCTTCTTTTAATACAAATATTTATTTCGCTTGCTGGGAACAAAGGATTAACAGTGCCAGCAACTTGACAAAAGGGGCAGGCAGGCCAGGTCTGCAGAGAGAAACTGAGCAGGGAAATAAAATAATTCGGGGGTAAGTTTTGTCTGCACTTTAGTTCAAGTCTCAGAACTGAGTGACATATAATGATAGAAATATACTCTCATTTGCATATAAGGCCTTCCTTTGGGGACCTGGGTTATTTATTCAACACTATACAAATTAATAGCTAAATAACTAAGCCTCAAATTTGTAATCTTGGCATAAAATTGGCAAGGCAAACAAATGAGTAGGCAGGCAAAGAGGTGGGTGAGGGGAAGCTTGTTGAAACTCAGCATCTCCAAGTGAGTTATGGATGCACATTTAATGCTACAAAGAACCAGTCAAGTCTTATGCATTCTTTTTTATTTTTTTATTTTTTTTGCTTCTTGAGACCTGTAATCCTGGACCACCCTTGATTCACCAACTTTTTGTCTTCTTTCTTCTCTTTAACTAGTTTATTGTGTTATGCATATTCTTGTGACTGCTTAATCTCATGACCTCCTTTTGCCTGGGAGGGCGGGTTTTCTCCTTATCTCTTCCATCCATGCCTGTTCTTAGCTAAGAGTTCCAAGTTCAATAAGGCTGGACTCCTCTCTGGACAAAAGGGTGAACCCCAAGGTCAGCAGCAGCAAGGGTAGTGATCAGTAGTCAGATCACAAGTGTAGGACAGCCCACCATGAGTGTGGCTGTGCATGAGAATACTGTGGTGGCAGCATTCCTCTTGCTTCCCTTCCTTAAATAAACCTGGTCATTTTATTTTTACTGTTACAAAAAACAAAGTTGATGCTATGTTAAATATTTGGCGCTCATCTATGATCATAAATCTACTGCAGGTGCAGTTACTCTTCTTGTTTCTTTAATTGAAAGTGCTAGTGATGAATTGAGGCCTGATGGATAATGCCTTTAGTGTTTGAAAAAATTTTATTTTCTTAAAATATTGAACCTTATCATTTTTACCTAGACTCTTTCACAAATGGCAACGTTCCTTATTTGCAGAATTCTCTGCATCTTCCTTTGCCTTTGTGCACCTGTTATTTACCCCTCTGAACTGAATTTGAAAAATTCCTTAAATAAAAACCAGATCATCCATATTTTTGTTCAGGGGGGACTGGTGAGTAATATTGATTTAAAGAACAGACTGTCCTCTATTTTCTCCTCCATACACAGGATGAAGAAAAGTGGAGGAAGAGAGAGAGAAAGACATACTTAGATACATGAGGCTTAACTGTCCAGTTTGCAAGAATTTCCTGTTTACTTCCTCTTTGGTTTTTCTTAGTCCTTAGGTAGGAAATAGTTTACTTGTGTCTGTGTGTTGTGTGTGTGTGTGTGTAAACAATGGAGGGAAAAGAGAGAGAGAGACTAACTTAGGGAGAGTCGATATCACATATGAAATAAAATACAGCATTTAGGTTTAAATACATCTGAGTGAAAGGATCTGTTCATGCTAAATTGATAATGAATGGGTCTTAATTGTGTGCTAATTGCTCTCTAATAAATTAGCACATAATTAATGAGGGCCCTAGTTACACTTCAAATTATCTGTCTTAAACTTTGTTTTTATTAAAACTTCTTCGATGTTAAAGCCATTAGTAGCCATTTACAGGCAATAACAGCCATGAGTTTCACAAATAAGGCAGTGGTGTCTGATAGAAATGTAACACTGTGAGCCACAAATGCAAACCACATATGTAATTTTTAAATTTTCTATTTGTCACATTAAAAAAGTAAAAAGAAGGTAAAATTAAGTTTAATAATGTATTTTACTTAACCTAGTATATCCAAAATATTATCATTTCTATACGCAATCAATATAAAAATGTTAACGAGATATTTTAGATATTTTGTACTGAGCCTTCAAGTCCCAGTATGTATTTTACACTTACTGTACATCTCAAGTTGGATTAGGCACATTTCAGGTGTACAAGAGCTACATGTGGATTGGTTATTGTATTGGACAAGGAAGGGCTAGCATCTCACTTCGTTTCCCAGTATTGATAAAGTCTTTCTACTGCTTATATATTATTGTGGTGTTATAAGCGAAAATGGAAACAGAATACTGCTAATTACATGAGTACTTCAATATTTCACCAAATGCGCCACAGCAGTGCCAAAAGCTGGCCTGTAGAAGAATAGGTTCTGTGATTAAATAGGTTAGGAAAGTTCTCTTATTTTACCCTCTTTTTGAAGGTTACATAGTTCATTAACATAATAAAAACGGAGAATACTGTCCTGGGTAAAGAGACTTGTTTGAAGTTGTTGAATTGTTGAGTTCTGTGTCTATTAGAATTCTAGAAATTGCCACAAGTGTCTCTTAAAACCATTGTGTTTTCTTCTCTCTACTTCTTTGGAGCACCTTTATGTTTGTCGTATTCAGAATCACCTGAGAACCAAGATATCTTTTGTTCTAGAACATCCACTTACTAACTTGAAACCAGCAAATGGCTTTAAGGCCTTGCACTTGGATATAGACCTTCAGAAAGTGCCCCAATACATACCTTCCTCTTATTCTTTTAGAAATGATGGGGGAAGAAACATCTAAATGTGTAAATGTGTAAACATAGAGTACATACAGTTTCTTAATAGAAAAGTACTGATGCTTTCTTTTTATGTTTTGTGTGTGGTATTAATTGACATGCTTTAATGTGTACTGTTCTTGTAATGTGTATGAAGTAGCTATGACATAACAATCAGTATAAAGAAGATATAGACTATATTTGACTACTGTCAATCTTTTGCAAATGATCTTTTTGCAAATTGGTTTTAGTGGGGCCTCTTATGCTGTCCCCATAAGTTTTAAAATCTATGCTTAAGTGGCAATTATCAATAAAGTAAACTTTGCCTAATTTGGTTCAAGTTGACTGTGGTAAACCTTATATGTGGATGTATTCAAATAAGGAGATTCTTTAAATGATCAGTTTTGTCTCTGTTTTTTAGGACTTTAGTATTTTAATATTAGAGATGTCTTCTGAAGACTGTAGCAGCAGTACAATCTCTTTGCTCTTGAAAATGCAAAGTGTAACATGAATTGTACATAGACTCTCCAGGAGCAGAAGAAGAATATTTTAAGTGCAAAAGTTTGGTTTTAGACTCTGATAAGGAAGGGCAGCCCATTCTCTAAAAAGGTAACAACTTTCCCAACTTTAAACCTCTGGGGGCGCTCTCCATGAAAGGGAAGTCTGAATTTTAATCTCTTAGATATAATGGCGCTAAACTAAAAAAAAATAAAAAATGGATTTTGTAGAACCAAATTATTAGCAAAAACACTTTTGCAAAGTCATAGATTGGGGAAGATATATTGGGTCAAACGCATGTTAATTTTAGAATATGTATTTCCCAGTGAATAGAATTTACTTCACCAGAAAGCGGTTTTTTCCACAGTGCACAATACTTATAGAAATACGATTGTATCATTAGAGTAAAAAAAAAAAAAAAAAAGCTCACCTTCCTAATGATATATTTCGCAAGAAGCAAATTAGTCTGATTTCTTAATTATGGCAGTTACAAAGAAATAATCTGTCCATACACTATAACTTCTTGTTTCTAAATACATGTAGGGATGAATAAGTACTATTATTTAAAGTTTGAGGAACTGCTCAATGAATTAGTATTATTAATAAAATTATACTCTTTGCAATATATTCATCTCAGCCCAAATGCAGTTAAAAACATGAAATTATTTTAAAAATATACCAAATAATAAAGATTGGTTGTTAATATTTTAGAATTCTACTAATTTCCATTATCATTAAATCCAATACCAGTTATCTGTTTTATATAATTAAAATTTTGAAAGACTTGCACAGAAAGTGAGAGACTTTAAAAAACGCCTTGGCCAAAACAGGTTCTATGACCTCTTGCTAATTGTTATATTTCCTTAGGGGCACTTTGAGGTGCTTTCAAAGACATAACTAGCAATTAGGACTAAATGCAGAGCAGAATATTCTGCCAGATATTTCACTCTATCACCAAATGTCACTCTACTGTATTTTGTAATAAAACTAAATTCTCAAGTATTCCGTATGCTATGTATTATTATACCAAAATATCACTTTCTATAAGTTTATCATTGTGTTCATGTTATTTTAAAAAATAATGAATATTTCAGTCCTAGTGCAAAAGTGTAATATAATACATGACAATAAATTGATGTTGAGTCAAAATCCATTTCGATGTTTGACAGGGATACTAGCAATCATAATCTGTAAAGTATACACTATTCTCAAGGACAAAATGGCATATGATAATATAGAAAGACATGATCACCAGAGCAAGTTAGCTGGTGTGCAGATTGAGAAGAATCAACTTGCAAATGCTCATCAGAACTTAGCTTTTGTTATCGGTTGTTCCTGGAGGGGAAGTACTAGTCAGTTGATGTTGCTTCACCTTCTTCATATGGGGGATTTGCTCACAGCCCACTGTGTTGTATAATAAAATCTCTTTAGAAGCAAGTTTGAGTCAGAAGCTTAGAAATGCACCTTAAAGTTCCTAAAACTGCTGTTAAAAAGTTCTAAACACTGTGATCTTTCCAAATGTGTTTTCTGTATTAGTTTTGTATTATAGAAAATAATTCACCATATACTGGACTTTATAGTGTTTAAAGTGATTTATTTATTGGCTTATTGCTCCTCCAATACATTACGTACAGTACATTTAATAATGTAAAATCTGTGATATTCCTTTGCCTTAAAATAAAATCTAATGCTAAATATGTTCTCAATAATTCTAAGCTACTAGTTCACTTTCCCTTTAAGGCTAACTAAAGTGTCCAATAAAGTATTGCACAAATACTTTGTGGAGTGTTGCTACTGATTCTGTATTTGTGACAGTGTATGTATCTTGATCTAGGACATGGTGGACTGCTGTAATCTATAAATAGACATTAGTAATCCTTTTAGAGAAAGGGCCTGGTACCTCTCAGCTGTTAGCTGAATCCTCCCCTCAACCCTTATAAATAGCTTTTCCCATACCACACAAGAACCAAGAAAAACAGCCTTTCATGTTCTCTCTCTCTCTTTTTTGCCTTGATTCCTTTTGAATCTTCACATGCTTTTTATTTACATTATTTTCCTAAATAGCAAATTGCCAGAGATGTCTAAAGATTCAGATCACCCAATGTCAATAGGGAAAGGGATCTTATAATTAGTTAAGTCTAATTGCTTTATGCAACATGTAAAACCCAAGTTTTAGATTGATTTGGTGGCTTGATTAAGGTCTGAGGGACAGGGATGGGCTGAGTCCATCTTGCTGTCCAGAAGACAGTAGAAATTTCAAGGAGTGAAAAGGAATTGTGTTACTTGGTATTGGCACACCAGTAAGCAGGGGTCTGCCTTGGGCTAGAAAACTGCTTCGTTATTAGGCCCTGATCTTTGTCCTGAGTCACGATTATAGAGAAAAACATTTTGTAGGCAGTTTTTCTGGGAGGTAAGGTTTTGGTTCTAGAGATTATGTCCGATGCTTTTCACTGTTGGAAGGAATACTCAGACCATTGTATTTGGAAGATGAAGTGGCATTCTCACAAGGCACAGTGAACAGTGAAATCTTTCCCATCTTGGTCCAAGAAAATACCTCCAACTTTGAAAAGCATATGTGTGATCTGGTTATTTTTAAATGACTGTTAATATTGGCTTTTAAAAGAACCAGAGGTTTCCTCAAGCCCAGAAAATGAAAACTGGTGGGAAAGGCTTCCAGATGCCAATTCTGGGCCCCCTTGTTTTCAGTTTTCAAAGGGATGTGAGCTGTTTCCATAGAGAGCACGAACTAAGGGACTCTAGGACCCAGAGGCTGCGCGGTAGGCCAACGGAGCCCGCGGTAACCTTTTGAGCTCCCGCGCTGCGAGAGCTGTCACAGGGCGCGGGTTCGCGGCCCGCCCGGGGACCGTCGCCACAGAGACGCCGCAGGCGTTAAAGCTCGCGGGCTGTGCGCGGTGCGCGTGGGCGTGTCCTGGCGGGGCCGCGCCGCCCGCCCCACTCCGGCCAGGTCCGCCGCCCCCGGGTCCCGCTCCAGCGCCGGGCCGGTCGGCCGGGCGCGCGTGCCCTCGCGGGCAACGCTAAGCGCGACAGCCGGTCGAGCTGGGCATGACGGGAGTCCCTCAAACAGCCGCCTGCCGCTACCACCGCCACCGCGTCCGCCAGGGTAGGCGCCGCTGACGCGCGGAGATGAAATTCCCGGCCTCCGTGCTGGCATCGGTGTTCCTGTTCGTGGCCGAGACGACGGCGGCGTTCTACCTGAGCAGCACCTACCGCTCGGGCGGGGACCGCATGTGGCAAGCGCTGACGCTGCTTTTCTCATTGCTGCCCTGCGCGCTTGTGCAGCTCACACTCCTCTTCGTGCACCGCGACCTCAGCCGCGACCGCCCACTGGTGCTGCTGCTGCACCTGCTGCAACTCGGGCCTCTCTTCAGGTGCGTGGGCCACAGACACCCCCGCCCTCCCCACCCACCTGCGGGAACGGAGGGAGCTGGGAGGCCTTCCGGTAGGGACAGGTGGCTGGGCCTAAGGCAGGCCCGTCCTGCCCCACCCCAACCGTTCACCACCACCCTCCCCCCGCACACGGTCCCATCATTCCAGTCACAGGACTGCGACAGAGTCCTGCAATAATGGTAATAAAACTGAGGCGCACTGCGTTCCAGTTAGGTTCCATCATACAAAATTGCCAATATTTAGCTGATACTGACCAACAAATAAATAGCAATTTCTCATGGTTCATCCTCCTTAGACACATTGCTTTCTCTGAGATCTGGGCTCTTGGAGGTATTGGCTTGTGTGTTCACAAACACTTGGGAAGTGTGTTATCAGCTGCCGTTATAGCTATACCATATACAGGTAATTTAAAAATTTATCAAAAATATGGAGCTTACTGTGTGCCAGGCACTGTTCTAAGAGCTTTACAAACACTAATTTATTTAATTTTGATAAAGAAGTCTAGAAATCCATGTACCATTCTTTTTTCTTGGTGGTAGTATGAATATTATGGGGTGTGTAAAGATATGGGGTTGTAGAAATGTGTTCAGGCCCTACCTAACTTATAAACATCCTCGTGAAAACTGGTACACAATGTCCAATGAAGATTAAAACTTACTGTGTGCTAAGCAATGAAAACCTGTTGGTGATGTTGCTGAAAGTTTTTAACACAAAGCAATTAGAAAAATATGGTAATAAATTAGATAGACTTGCGGTTTTCTAAGGACCTGGAAAGGAGTTGAAAATGAGGTGTTTTCATATCTGTCATCTCTGTAGGAAAAGCAAAACAAAGAGTGTATACCTGGATTAGAAATAAATTTATACTACTGAACTTTAGGAATCTATAGAAAGAAGAACGACCAGAGACACCTGAGCTGGCAGAAAATTCAGTTAGGCCAGAACTTTCCCTACCAGGAAATCAATATCTCTCTCTCATTCTTTCTTACACACACACACACACACACACACACACACACACACACACACACAGGTGAGTAGCAAGATAGATTTTACAAAACCCTATCATAAAACTTTTGTGCCTCACATTAAAGATAGCTGTCCCAGATGACGCTCAGACTGTTGACTTGTAGTTTACACCAAGTCACTGCAAACTTGGTGAACAAGCTTCCCACCCTCCAGAAGCCACACAGTCATAGGAAGGAAGAGAAACAGGTACAGTGGCTGGAGTGAGTTGTTACTGACATCCAGATAATCAGGGAAGAAGAGTCAGGGGAAAATGGGGTGAGGGGGATTTAAAAAGTCCACAATCTAGAGCCAGATAGGAGAAAGTTAGTCCTCTGTAGCCAAGTAAGCTCTGTGGTTCTATTTGTATTGACTGAGTACAGTAAAAAAATGTGATCTGACTTTGGGCAAGGCACTCATCATTTCTTAACCTTATCTTCAAAAATAAAACTCATATTTAAGTGGGGTAACAGGAACAGGGAGACTTCAATTTCCCAAAACGTTCTTCTGCTAGGTGGTTTGTACTTACATCCCTTAGTTCATTGAATCCTTACTTTGAGGTCAGTGTAACTCTTCCCATTTTATAAATGAGGGAAATGAGGCTCCAGACCATGTTCCTTCCCAAGGCTTCTTAAAAAATGGAGTTAATTGTGTTCCCTAGGCTCAATGAAAGAAAGCCAAGAGTGTGTAGTATAGTATATTCTATGAGTAATTCATTCTTAATTAATAAAAAGTTTGATCATCTTGGCAAAATTAAATAAACACAACCTAAATAGCCATCCAAGTAAATGATAATACCCTACTGTTGCTACCCTTTGAAATATTTCTAAACACTAAGAGTAACCCAAGGCAAAATTAATGACATAATATTATATATAAAAACAGGATGACAGGTATAAACCTGGGCTCAAGAAATATGTCAGGATGTTTAAGAGTCATAGTTTTTAAGCAGTGTAGTTAGGGATGCTTTTAGTATTTTCTTAAAAAAAAATAGGAAAGTATTTTTTCTTTTTTATATAAATTTAATTTTTTTAGTTATTATAAAAAATATTTAACTTCATTAAGGAAAGAAAAAGGTTAGTGCTTTGAAGAGATTACTTCTCAGCTACATAGAAAGTTTCATCACACTAAAAAGACCTATTTTGAGAAAGTTGTGAATGGACCATTGTCTTACAGGAAAAACAAAGTAAAAGATAATACAACAGCAATCAACTCCCTTCCTTCAACATGGAGTCTCTCATTATTGCAGCTGATTTATTTCAAGGAGATATTAGACCCATGATCTTAGAGCTGAGATATACAAAATACGGTTTCAATTCTTAGCTTCCAGATGAAAAGAAAAGCAATTTGTTGTTTTGTATTAACATGACTTACTATCTTGCTAGAATTTCTTCCTGCTGACTGATTCTATTTTAACTCAAACACATCAACTTTACATAAAGGACAAAATTCTTTCCCCAAACAAATGCTGAACATGGTATTTATTCCCACCTTTCCTTACTGATTGGATTGATATTTCTAAATTGATTTTGGAGAGTATAGGTCTATTTACCTTTGAGTGGGTAGTAGCCAAACTCGTGTTCTTTTAGGTAGATGGCTGTGTTTGAGTTCACATAGGATGATGGCCCATTTAAACTGCAATACATTACACTATTGAGTCTGGGCTAAATACTACTAACTAAACTGTGCTCCCTCTTTGCTTTAGAGCAGCGTTTCTCAACCTGTGGGTCGCAACCCACAGGAACTGTATTAAAGGGTCGTGGCATTAGGAAGGTTGAGAACCGATGCTTTAGAGAGACATAGTAAGTACCATATTTCATTTATATTAGTCTTATATTTAAAGCTATAGTTGCTGTCTTATATTCAAAACTCTAGTCACAGAAACAATTGCGATAGTTTCTGTGGTAAACCTGGGATTGCACGAGAGGAACCTTGGATAATGTCTTGTTATTTTTTACAATTTTAAGGAAAATCTTATTGTTAATTATAATAGATACCCTGGAAAACTAGAGAGGGGAAAACATCTCTTACCCCCAAAAAGCATTAACAAAAACATTTCTCTTTATAATTCTTTTATAGTCATGTTAATTTTAATAAATTAATTGGGGACAGGCATGGTGGCTCATGCCTGTAATCATAGCACTCTGGGAGGCCAAGGCGGGTGGATTGCCTGAGCCCACAGGTTCGAGACTAGCCTGAGCCAAAGTGAGACCCAATCTCTAAAAAAATAGCCAGGTGTTGTGGCAAACATCTGTAGTCCCAGCTACTCTGGTGGCTGAGGCAAGAGAATCACTTAAGCCCAAGAATTTGAGGTTGCTAAGAGCTATGATGCCATGGCACTCTACCGAGGACAACAAAGTGAGACTCTGTCTCAGAAAAATTAATTGGCCAGCACCTGTGGCTCCGTGGATAGGGTGCCGGCCCATATACAGAGGGTGGCGGGTTTGAACTTGGCCCCAGCCAAACTGCAACAACAAAAAAATTTAATTAATTAATTGGGAGGAATAAATATAAATGAGTTATAAATTTAAAGAATTCTCCCCATTTTTATTACTGATGTAAGGAGGAAAAATGGTACGTGAAAAATCTGGGTTTATAAAGTAAAGACTAAGGAGTTTTAAAAATCTTTCTAGAACAATGCAAAATGATTCACCATGATATTTGTCTCACAATAAACTTTCAAAATAATTTAAAATAATAATAGTCTACATTCAAAGGGTACTTTTTTTCATTCACAAAGTATTTTTACAGACAGTATTTAATTCTTTCCACTGTAAAACCTTGTGAGCTAACTGTCATTATCTTATTTTTACAGTCCAGAAATTGAGGTTTAGTGAGATTAAGCAAGTGACTTTTTAAAGGTCTTATGGCATTTTCTGTTTAACCAGTTTGGTTCTTGTTTAGCCTCGCAGAGCACATGTCATATGAAGATAATATGGCTTATAGGTAATCATAATCAGTATTTCTTTGGAAAAAGTATTTTTATTAGGGTCGCAGATACCTCAAGTTATCTTGCTGGTATCAAAATGCATGGTTTCAGCTAAGAAATAAACTTCTGTTGTGATGCTTGAAAAATGTGATATATGATGCTTGAAAGTAGCATAAAGTGAAAAATATAGATCAACCTGCTGATTATCTACATTGGGGTCAGCAAACTGTGCCCCACAGGCAAAATCCCTCACCAATTTTTGTAAATAAAGCTTTATTTGCAATCTAAAGCTTTATTTACAAAAATCTCATGATTTCAGCTCTAAGATGAGTCCAATATTTTCTTGAAATAAATCAGCCTTACTTATTGTTTATGTATTGTTTACAACTGTTTTTACACTATAGAAGCAGAGTTGAGCAGTTACAACAGAGACTGTGACCTGCAGAGCCTAAAAAACTTTTTATTTTTTATTTTATTTTATTTTATTTTATTTATTTATTTTTATTAAATCACAGCTGCGTGCATTAGTGCAATCAAGGGGTACAATGTGCTGGTTTCATATACAATCTGAAATGTTTTCATCAAACTGTTTAACATAGCCTTCATGGCATTTTCTTTTTCTTTTTTCCTTTTTTTTTCCAGTGGTAAGACAGAATTTATTTACAGAAAAGAATACAGAAGACACTAAAGCTTCTGGTAGAGAGAGAGAACTCAAGTGGGGAGAGAAAAATCTCTCTCCGTTTCTCTCCCGGTCTTTCCCCGTCTCCCTCCTTAGGCTTTTAGTCTCGGGGTATATATAGGTGTATGGGTTCCTTGGCCAGGAAATGAATGAACACAGTCCCTTCCGCCGGGGGGAAGGTGAATGAGTGCATTAATGAATGGACACAGTCCATCCATGGAATTCAGGCCTAGGAAATTCACAAGAAACTGACCTAGGCACAGGAAATGGGGGTTCCACATTTAGTCCCAAGTGTAA
>CAUYRH010038824.1:0-12713 GCA_963574655.1 Perodicticus potto | reverse complement strand
AATAAAAAAGTGGATTCTGGCTCGGCACCTATGGCTCAACGGGCTAAGGCGCCAGCCATGTACACCTGAGCTGGCGGGTTCGAATCCAGCCCGGGCCCACCAAACAACAATGACAGCTGCAACCAAAAAATGGCCGGGCGTTGTGGCGGGCGCCTGTAGTCCCAGCTACTTGGGAGGCGGAGGCAGGAGACTCACTGGAGCCCAGGAATTGGAGGTTGCTGTGAGCTTTGATGCCACAGCACTCTATCCAGGGTGACAGCTTGAGGCTCTGTCTCAAAACAAAAACAAAAAAAAGTGGATTCTGCCTACATGTACAACAAAAGGGGAATAGTTTAAGTAAACCAGTGTTCACCTGCAGGACAGACAAGCTATACATAGAGAGAAAATGTAACCGTATGGGAAGATAAGGATTGCTAATACTGAGTACTTTCTGATAGCCAGAAATGGTGTTAAGAGCTCCATCTACACTGGCTCACTTCATCTTTACAAGAAATCTGCTAGAAAAGTCCTGTTCTTGTCTCCTTTTTACAAATAAGAAAGGCAGGCATAGAGGTTTCTCACTTGTCTAAAGTCACGCTCACCTCAGGGGGAAGTCGGACCCCAAGCCGTGTGACCCCACTGCTTTCATTTCACTGCTGTGTTAAACGAAGGACATAAGATGCAAAATTACGTGTCGTTACATCTACCGTAAAGAGATCATCTCGCCACATTTTTTAAAAGGGGAAGGGGATGGGGGATCATCAGAAGATTAACTATGTTTTTCCTCTAAGTAGGACGACCAATTTGTTTTCCTTTCTGCTTTCTACGTATTTTAGTTTTTGGACGACATACAGATATTTATCACAGATATTCGTCAATGCCACCTCTAGTCTTTGCTTTTGCCTGGTCTTTTGAGCTGCTAAAGCCTGCTCTCTGGGCTGGTACTAGGGAGGATTTGCCCTCTCAACTCTTATTGCCAGGGAAAAGTTACAGGGAAAAAACTGAGCCCCGCCTACTGCACACTCTTTGGGTTGATCCACAAAGCCCTCATCTATTTTTCCACAATTCTATGACCTGCCCCACACCCACCCCCATTCTCTTCCCCAACATATAAATCCCTTTGAGGAAAATCAGTTACTTTAATTACCATTTCATTCTTCCCCAGGCCTAGACCAGTGCTTCCCATATAATATAGTTCCCACATAATTTAATAAATAAAAATATATTACATAGGCTCAGCCCCTATAGCTCAGCAGCTAGAACGTCAGCCACGTACACCAGAGCTGGTGGGTCCTAATCCAACCCGGGCCTGCCAAACAACAATGACAACTACAACCAAAAAATAGCCGAGCACTGTGGTGCCTGTAGTGCCAGCTACTTAGGAGACTGAGGCAAGAGAATCGCTTAAGCCCAAGAGTTTGAGGTTGCTGTGAGCTGTGATGCCATGGCACTCTACTGAGGGCGACACAGTGAGACTCTGTCTCAAAAATATATATATGTATATAAATTAAAAAAAACAAAAAACAAAATGAACCTAGTAAGTAGGTTGATTACCCATGATTCAAAGACAATAACAGACTGTCTGCCAGAAATCAGCAATAGTGGCCCCAGGGCGGTCGATTATAGCCACTAGGTCAGAGGCGCCAAGACAAATTTTGCCCCAATTGAGAAAACAGAGAAATGTTAGGACCGCCTCTCCAAACACCTCATAAAGACTTCTGAGCATTCAATGGAAGATAATGTCTTTTTCCCATTAAAGCCAGGTGCTAGCCAGAATCTCTGATAATCCCTGAAATTGCTATTGACGCTTACCAACAGCACATCGTAATTTCACACACTGCTGTGACAGGTACCACCATCACCCTCCATGGCTGTGTTGGAAAAACACAGCCATGTCACACCAAGCACCACCAAGGTTTTCCGGCATCAGCCTCTCACACGCATGAATATTTATCTTCTGACCCCCACTCAGGTGTTCCCACACACTCGCATGTTGGTTCAACAATCACCCTGGGCCTGCATGATTAAAATCTGTTTGTTTAAATAGAGTAAATATACCATGCATAGAGATACAGGCAAGGCCCTCAGAACTTGTCTAGTACTTTTAAGTCAGCCACCCCCATAGCAATCAACGACGTTAAAAAGAAAATACACTTGACTCACTTTCAGAAATTCACCAGAGTTTCTTTTGCACACATGTCCAAGAATATTAAGCAAACGCCCAGTGCAGGGGCTCACGTCTGTAATCCTAGCATTCTGGGAGGCTGAGGCAAGTGGATGTCTAAGCTCAGGAGTTTGAGAACAGCCTGAACAAGAGCGAGAAAAACTAGCCAGGCTTGTGGCAGGTGCCTGTAGTCTCAGCTACTCAGGACGCTGAGACAAGAGGATAGATTGAGCCCAAGAGTTTGAGGTTGCTGTGAGCTATGATGCCACAGCACTCTACCTAGTGAGACTCTGTCTCAAAAAGAAAAGAATATTAAGCAAAGATAGTCACAGTGTCACTCAAATATCATTTAGAGTCTCCCACTCTCTTAAAATCACGAAAAATCAAATCAAAGCCCCACGGGAACCAAAGCACCTCCCGAGCCAAGCTTCCTCAAGATTTCTTCCAGTTCTCAGTAGGTCTTGAAGGAGCTCAGAGAATTTCACCCCAAAATACTCCTTGGTATAGGCTTAGCGCCTGTGGCTCAACGGGCTAAGGCACCAGCCACATACACCTGAGCTGGCAGGTTCGAATCTAGCCTGAGCCCACCAAACAACAATGACGGCTGCAACCAAAAACTGGCCAGGCGTTGTGGTGGGCACCTGTAGTCCCAGCTACTTGGGAGGCGGAGGCAAGAGATTGGCTTGAGTCCAGGAATTGGAGGTTGCTGTGAGCTGTGATGCCACAGCACTCAGCACTCTACCCAGGGTGACAGCTTGAGGCTCTGGCTCAAAAAAAAAAAAAAAAAAAAAAAAAAACTCCTTGGTATAAAAGAGGCACTGGAAAGGACGTTCCCTGTATCTGCAAAAACCCAGACAAACTCGTCAAAAAGACCAATTGCCTTTCCTTGCCCTCCCCGTTATCTCATTCTATCGCAGGACAAAATTCAAGCATGGAACCAGACTTGGCCCAACCCATTTTAAATATCGAACCTGTCTCCTAGGTTAATTTAATTTCCAAAGAGAATCCTTTACAAGTCAGTCTGTTCTAACAGCCACCCCACCATCCTCCGTGGTAACTACTTATTGACCCTACACAGAATGACCTATATTCCTCATCTCCCCTCCCCCCTAAAATGAGGGGGTATAAACTTCTGGAGCCCACTGGGATACTGGATACTCACAGAGTGACTCTCCCCATGTGTGCGGTAAATAAATTTATCATCCCTTTCTCTTATTCATCGGCCTTATTGTGAGGTGGATTTTCAGCAAACCTTCATGGGGTAAAGGGGTTCCTTTCTTCCCCCACCCAGTCTGACACTCTTCTGACCGTTTCTGGTGTCAGCATCCTGCCCCAGCATTCTGTGACCTCCTGTCTCTGTGTTGGTAACAACATAATGTGAGCAACAGTCCCGCAGACCGAGCCTCTCTCCTGAGCCACCACTGGTAGAGTAAGTAAATCTTTCTAAAGGTTTGTGGGTCACTTAAAACAACTTAGCTCACATTTCATTCAAACTCGTTGTTAAAAGTTATCCTATGGCAGGCCCCTCACTAGCTGATTCATTTCACGTGACCCTCAGTGTCTTAGTCTGCCTGGGCTGCTGTAACAAAATGCCTGAGAATGGGTAACTTATAAATAATAGAAATTTGTTTCTCATGGCTGTGGACCTGGGAAGGCCAAAATCAAGGTGCCGGAAGATTCAGTGGCTGGTGAAGGCTTGCTCTCTGCTTCATATGGTGGAAGGCAGGAGAGGACAAGAGACCCACAGGCTCCCTCAGGCTATTTCATGAGGAAACTAACCTCTGTCCCATGGGCAGATCCTCATGGCCTAATCACCTCCTAAAGGCCCCACCTCTTCATACTGTCGTACTGGGAGTAAGTTTCAACATGAAGTTTGGAGGGGCGCAAGCGTTCAACCCATAGCAGCCAGCCTCCAACCACGCCCTGTTTGACCAAGTACTAATCATTTTACATACATTATCTCAATCTGCATAGAAATCCTATGAAGAGGGAACTGTTTTCACAGTAAAGAAGCTAAAGGTTGCCTCGGCACCTGTGGCTCAAGCAGCTAAGGTGCCAGCCACGTACACCTGAGCTGGTGGATTCGAATCCAGCCCTCCTCCTCAGATCATCAGGCACAAGATTCTCATAAGGAGTGCAAAATCTAGATCCCTACATGAGCAGTCTACAGTAGGGTTCAGCTACTATGAGAATCTAAGGCCACTGCTGATGTGACAGGCGGCAGAGCTCAGGTGGTGATTCGAACACTGGGAAGCAGCTGTAAATACAGATGAAACTTCACTTGCCCATCCACCACTCACCTCCCGCTGTGTGGCCTGGTTCCTAACAGGCCACACACCCAGGCCAGGGGGACCACAGAGTTAGAGGATTAGCTAAGTTGCTATAACAAAAAGGCCTACACATACAGTGGCTTAAATAAGACAGAATTGTTGGGCTAGCTGTAAACCTAGCACTTTGGGAGGCTGAAATGGGACAATTGCTTGAGGCCCAGGAGTTAGAGACCAGCCTGGGCAACAGAGCAAGACCCTATCTGTACAAAAAAAAAAAAAGTATATATATATGTGTGTGTGTGTGTATAAAGAGAGAGAGAGACTTTACCTATGTTGCCCTCGGTAGAGTGCCATGGCATCACAGCTCACAGCAACCTCAAACTCTTGGGCTTAATTTATTCTCTTGCTTCAGCCTGCCAAGTAGCTGGTACTACAGGTGCCTGCCACAACACCCAGCTATTTTTTTTGTTGCGGTTGGCATTGTTACTTAGCTGGCCCAGGCTGGGTTCAAATCTGCCACACTCAGTGCATGTGGCCAGCACCGTAACCACTGTGCTATGGGCACTGAGCCAAAATACATTTTTTTTAATTAGCTGGGTATGGTGGTGGACACCTGTAGTCCCAGCTACTCAAGAGGCTAAGATAGGGGGGTGTTTGAGCCCAGGAGTGGGAGGTTGCAGTGAGCTGTGATGATGCCACTGTATCCCAGACAGGGCGACAGAAACTAATCCCCTCTTTCTCCCTCAAAGCCAAGCAAAGAAACTGCCAGCATCTTGCCCTTGAACTTCCCTGCCTCCAGAACCGGGAGGAAAATGCTTATAAATTACTCAGTCAGTGGTATTTTGTTCAAGCAACATAAATGGGCTAAGATAATCTACAAAACTTAGAAATGTCTCTTGCTAACACTGACCTGCCTTCCCCCAATAGAAAATAAGCTCCAAGAAGGCGGTGCCCTTCCTTTTACCATTTATTCTTAGATCCCAGCACAATGTATAGCACATAGTAGGTTCACTAAACATTAGTTACGAATGAACACCGAGTCCTATGCATAGTAGTTTTTCTCTATCTGATGATTAACTGTAAGGCCACAACTTCATTTGTAAGTCTTTAAGCAATTCCTTATGAAGTCATAAAAGACTTTTTTTTTTAGAGAAAACCTTGTAATATGGACCTTATTTAGGCAATGGTGCGCCTATAATCTCAAATCCTCTTGTACCTTTATGAGCTTTAATACTTCCTGTCATTGCAACATGTTCACCAGATTTTCAGTCCCCTCTTGTGGTGCTTTGAAGTAGAGTATAATTGAAGAACTGCAATTTGAACTTGGACAAAGTTTGTAACAAACAGATTGCAAACAATTTCCTATAAATGTGATCTTAGATGCTAGGAATACATTAAGTGCATCAGAACAAGAAGTTTACCAAGAAAAGGACATGAGAGTCAGCTTTCTGATCCAAAGCAAATGCTTCCATATTTCATTGAATCTAAGATGCCACTGATCTTTAAATATCCCATTTCTTAACACTAGAAAAAGAAAATCTGGCTGGGCATGCTGTTTCATACCTGAAATCCCAGCATTTTGGGTAGCCCAGGTGAGAGGACCACTCGAGGCCAGGAATTCAAGACCAGCCTGGGCAACATAGTGAGACCTCTAAAAAATGTAATTAACCAGGCATGGTGGCACACCTGTAATCCCAGCTACTCAGGAGGATGAGGCCAGGGAATCTCTTGTCCTTGGGAATTCTAGGTTGCAGTGAGCTATGATTGAGCCACTACACTCCAGCCTGGGTGATAGAGCACGATCCTATCTCCAAAAAATGAAAAAGAAAAGAAAAGAAAAAAGAGAGAAGAAAAACGAATGCCAAACTCTGACATGATGCTTTCTTACTATTTAGAATTCTTTATACTCATGTAAAGTGGTCTTTTAGGGTTATTCAGTCACAGATTTTCATTATATATCATACTACTGTTTTCCATGCATTTCTAAAAATATAACTTTCTGCTTCAATGTGAAATCATCCTGAGATTACTGTGAACACATTGTGAGTGGCAACTGAATGCACAGAACTCAACTGAAGTGACAACCATATGGGCCTCTTTGCCTACTTGCCCTGGCAATGGAGGCCCATTTGCTGTCTAAGGCGAACATATCTTGTTCTGTAACCCTATACCTACATCTTGCTCTTACTCTGTAAACCTACCTCTCTCTTCCTCAATAAACTTTGTTCCACGCTTGAAAAATAGAGAAAGTGACAACTACATAAATAACTACGGCCAGATTTCTGCAATCACATCATAATGGCGACCTGGCCAACAGAACTGTAGGATGCCATCCATTGTAAGACGTATCTTGATTTCAGAGATGTTCAAATGGGACAGGAGGTGGGAGGGAGTAAGTCTTAGAATCAGTGAAATATGGGACTTACCCCAGAATCAAGGCCCAGGGACTAAGTCCCACACTTCATCGCATCCTTTGTTTAACATCTATGTAAAGGAGGGGCGAAGGGAGACAAAGAGAAATGAGTTGGCAACAATTAGAGAATGGGAATTCTCACTAGTTTCAAATTCATCTTTAGCAAGTTACAAATTACTTTTTATAAAAGCACTCATGGACAGGTGTGATGGCTCACACTTGTAATCCTAGCACTCTGAGAGGCTAAGGCAGGAGGATCGTCTAAGCCCAGGAATTCAAGGTTGCAGTGAGCAGTGATGAGGCCACTGCACTCTTATACATTATATTATTGGTAAGTTAATGATTACTTAAGGTAAGGCTGAGAACTAAAGAACCATCCAATGAATTGATTATTGCGGAGACTAATCTAGATCACAGGGAATACCCCAAAAAACCCACTAAGAAATGCTTTATATGCTCAAATTCAAGGCAAGGCATTTCCAAAATTAACCCTCAGAAAAGAATGGAAAATCTTGTATTTGAGTCCTCACAAAGTCTTTCATATTATAAAGTAATCTCCCCATTACTTTCTTTTTGAACTACGAAATATTGTTTGGGGAAGATATATTAGTCCAATTTCACTTCATACCAGTTTAGATGCTTAATGAAATGGAATTTTTAAAGGGCATGTTTTTATATATTAACTATGTCCAGAGGTATGAAAGTTATAAGCGTTAAATGCCATTGTAATCAAAACTTCCAAAAATCACCTCAAGCGGCAGCACCCATGGCTCAGTGAGTAGGGCGCTGACCACATATACCAAGGCTGGCGGGTTCAAAACCAGCCCGGGCCTGCCAAACAACAATGATAACTGCAACAAAAAAAATAGCTGGGCATTGTAACACCAGGCGCCTATAGTCCCAGCTACTTGGGCAGCTGAGGCAAGAAAATCGCTTAAGCCCAAGAGTTTGAGGTTGCTGAGCTGTGATGCCACAGCACTTCACTGAGGGCGACATAGTGAGACTCTGTCTCAAAATAAATTAATAAATAGAGGCTGAGGCAAGAGAATTGCCTAAGCCCAGGAGTTGGAGGTTGCTGTGAGCTGTGTGACGCCACGGCACTCTACTAAAGGAGATAAAGTGAGACTCTGTCTCTACAAAAAAAAAAATAATCATAATCATAATAATAATAAATAAAATAAAAATAAAAATAAAAACTTACATTAAATAAATGTGTATGTGTTTCTCTTGTTAATCTGTTGTTTGTTTTAAATACCTTAGCCATCAACCTTGCAATGGAAAAGGTATTATTTTTTTCTTTTCTATACTGGTCAATGATAAAAGAAACAGATGCCAAAGATGTAGGTAAAAGTATGAATTAAAATGTTTTCATCCTATATTTTAGAAGTAGTATATTTTATATTTCATGTTAAATATTGCATTTTAAGTATGTAATTACATTAATAAATATTATGAATAGATATAATATTCATAATATTATAATAGTCCATAATATTGTACTATTTCTACTATATCCCTACAACTTTATATTGTGTTTATATTTAGAATATATTTACAATCTGTTCAAGCGGACAAAAAGAAACCATCTCATTCAGAAAAATGAGTATAGTGTCATATTCAGTGTTATATTTGAACACACGTGATTTAGCAGGATAATTCTCTAAATTCTTTTTTTTGCTTGGTCTTTTAAAATGCCCCTTGCTCTCGGCCAGGTACAGTGGCTCACCCCTATATCCTAGCACTCTGGGAGGCCTTGGTGAGCAGATCGCTTGAGCTCAGGAGTTTGAGACCAGCTTAAGCAAGACTGATGACTTTGTCTCTACTAAAAATACAAACACTAGCCAGGCATTCGGGTACTTATAGTCCCAGCTACTTGGGAGGCTAAGGCAGGAGGATTGCTTGAGCCCAAGAGTTTAAGATTGCTGTGAGCTGTGAAGCCATGGCACAATAGCCTTGGCAACAGAGTGAGACTCTGCCTCAAATAATAATAATAATAATAAAGATAATAATTTTTTTTTTTAGACAAAGCCTCAAGCTATCACCCTGGATGGAGTGCCATGGCATCACAGCTCACAGAAACCTCCAATTCCTGGGCTCAAGCGAGTCTTCTGCCTCCACCTCCCAAGTAGCTGGGACTACAGGCCCCCGCCACAACGCTCGGCCATTTTTTTTTTTGGTTGCAGACGTCATTGTTGTTTGGTGTACCCGGGCTGGATTCGAACCCGCCAGCTCAGGTGTACATGGCTGGCGCCTTAGCCACTTGAGCCACAGGTGCCGAGCCAATAATGATAATTTTTTAAAATGCCCCTTGCCCTTCAAAAACTATAATAAAAGCTTGGCGCCTATGGCTCAACAGGCTAAGGCACCAGACACGTACACCTGAGCTGGCGGGTTCGAATCCAGCCCGGGTTACCAAACAACAATGACGGCTGCAACCAAAAAATGGCCGGGCGTTGTGGCGGGCGCCTGTAGTCCCAGCTAGTTGGGAGGCGGAGGCAAGAGACTCGCTTGAGCCCAGGAATTGGAGGTTGCTGTGAGCTGTGATGCCACAGCCCTCTATCCTGGGTGACATCTTGAGGCTCTGTCTCAAAAAAAACTATAATAAAGATTACAAAAAGTGACTGAAGTTAAAGTTACATCAGTTTATCCTACCATCTAGGAATTTGCCTAATGGAAAATCTTGTCAAGCCCAAGGCAGCCTGGAAGTTCTTTTTTCCACCAAAATAAGCAAGTTTGTGGCCTCCTCCTCCGCACCCAAGTGTAAAAGAGATTCTCTTACAACAAGCATTGACAAATGCTCTTGTTGGAGCCCAGAAAATGGCACACCAAAGTACGGAGCCCTGGGTCGCTGAGTACTGGGACCTAAAGGAAATGGGAAGATTTCAGAAGCGGCTTCAGAACCAAGGTTCTCCTAACATCCTCCTCCCGTCCGCCTGTCTCCCACCCCTCTTTCTGCCTCACAGCCCATCAGAGAAACTAAAATCCCTCTTCCCCCAGGTGGGTCATAGAAATCAGAATACCTTCTTCCCAAAGCAAACCATAAAACCTAGACAAACTACTCCATGGCCAGCTACCATGCAGAGAGGTGGGGAAGGTTAAGGAAATTCTCTAACCTACCTTGTCTCATAGTTGGTCATAAGATACTCGTGGACTCCCAGAAGGGTCCTGCTCCATAGCTGGGGGAAAGAAATGCTGTGTAGAGAGAAGACTGTTCAAGTATCTGAATAGAGAAGCCTTGTTGGGTTTCCCTGCTCAGTCTACAACCATTAAATCAAACCTTTTGTCCACTTACATTTCTTTTTTTATTTTTTGAGACAAGAGTATCACTACATCGCCCTCAGTAGAGTGCTGTAGCGTCACAGCTCACAGCAACCTCAAACTCTTGGGCTTAAGTGATTCTCTTGCCTCAGCCTCCCAAATAGCTGGCACTACAGGCACTTGCCACAATGCCCAGCTATTTTTGTTGCAGCTGTCATTGTTATTTAGCAGGCCTGGGCCGGGTTCAAACCCGCTAGCTTTGGTGTATGGGCTGGCGCTGTAACCACTTCGCTACAGGCCCTGAGCTTCTGTCTTGCTTTAAGAGACATCTGTGACCCTTATGATAGGTGAGGATGGGCACCTATCTGCCCCTTTGCTCTCTGTAGGCAACATGGTGGTGTAGATGTTGCAGACGCAATAGTGAAGAGGAGAGACTGGACTCTGCCCTCCTGTCAAATCAGCACGGGAGACAATAAGTTAACAGCTATCCCCACAATGAATTATTTAATTGCAGTATAAGCGGAGCTCAGGGTGCCTTTTGTAAGGTGGGTCAGGAGCCTGTGAGCAAACCAGCAAATGGTGCCAGTAGCAGAGGCTGGGAGAGACTGCAGGTGCCTGGGGCTCAGGGCTCTCCCACTCTTCCTGAAAGGGAAAGATGCAGAGAAAAGCCTTTCATGGCACTGGACACAACAGGCTCGGAGCCACACACACTGGAGCCTGCCTAGCAGTCTTTCCTCGGCTCACAAGGACTTTGTTATTTGAGCTCTCAACCAAGCACATTCGCAGGATGAGATGTTCATTTAGCAGCAGAAAAAGGAATGGCCCCTGATAGGACGAAGCGACTATTCCAGCGCAAAGTGGTGCAGGGTAAGAGTGGCCTGGGATGTTCTGAAAAGGTCAGCGGACAAAACACAGACCCTGGCTGACAAAAGAGGAGAATGTGCACTCAGCGGAGACCCTTCCCTTAGGCACACATGGCTAAAGGTTTCGCCAAGTCCCCAGCAGTGAAGGATTATAAATTAATAGCAGAACCACACTGTAAGGTATTTGTAGTTGTTATATAAAAAGGTGCTTACGTTCGGTGCAGAGTAAATTGGACATCTTCCCACGTGTGGGTTTGGGCATTCTTAATTAACGCCTTTATTATCTCCATAAAGTTCCAAGCTAATGAACCCCTCCAGGTATTGTTATAGCCATATTCAGAGAAAAACCCTACGTGACAAGGAGGGTCCCGATTCCACTGCCCGAGGGGGTAGACCAGGTAAGCAATGTCCCCTTCCCTTACAGAAAACGTTCACTTAATAAGCAACCTGAGTGTGTTGCGTGTTCCGATTCCTTAGAAATACTTTTCAACGAGTGCTCTAGAAGAAAAAGAAGATGGTTTAAATCAAAGGTTTTCAGGGCTGCCAACTGTTAAGGAGGAATCTGTCATTTTCTAGATCAGAAAAAAGAGAACGGTAGCCCATCGACAATTATTTTGGTCACCTCTTTGTGCCTCCCTCCGCTTTGGCTTAACATAATACTTCCCTGCACACCGCAGTGGCCTTTGGAGGACACACAAATTTCTCTGACATTACTCCTCTCTGCCGCTCTCTATTCTCATGCAAATTCACCCTATAAGTCCTCTTCTTTCTCATTCCATTTCTATTTTGAAACATAAAAAGCATAAAACCCCCAGAAGCCCCGTGGTTGCACCAGAGGGGGAGAGGCTAGATAACCTTTTGTCCCTCTTCTATCGCTAATTCCCGATCTGATCCCAACATGTCCTCATAATGCCTGAAATGGCCTGCAGTTTGAGCTTTTTTGCCCTCCTAGCCAATGCCCTCAGCAATTCGCATTCATAAAAAGCGAGATTAAATGTGTATAACTATTGGCCTGGACTCCTGAATTGCATTTCTGGCTCTACTAATGATTTCTTGTCAAGGGCAGATTTTTTTTTTACCTCTGTAAAGATAGTGATGCCTCCCTAGCTGTCAGGAATGGTTAGTAAGAAAGTAAGCCAGATTTTTCCAACACAAAATAAGTTATTTGGCGAGTTTAGTAAATGCAAGGAAAAATACAGCAAGAGAAGCATTCGTTCGCTGAGCAACTATTTATTAATTACCTGCTATATATCTGTAGGAAATATGCACATATAGGTAGTCCCTGTGCTCAAGAAACTTAGGATCTGGGTGGCGCCTGTGGCTCAGCAAGTAGGGCGCTGGCCGCATATACCGAGGGTGGCGGGTTCAAACCCAGCCCTGGCCAAACTGCATCAAAAAATAGCTGGGCGTTGTGGCGGGCGCCTGTAGTCCCAGCTACTCGGGAGGCTGAGGCAAGAGAATCGCCTAAGCCCAAGAGCTGGAGGTTGCTGTGAGCTGTGACTCCACAGCACTCTACTGAGGGCGATAAAGTGAGACTCTGTCTCCACAAAAAAAAAAAAAAGAAAGAAACTTAGGATCTAGTAGAAGAAATAAAACAAAATCATTTCAAAAGTGTAAGCGGAGGCTCGGCGCTTGCCACGTACACCTGAGCTGGGGGGTTCAAATCCAGCCCGGGCCGCCAAACAACAATGATGGCTACGACCAAAAAAAAAGAGAAATGGCCAGGCGTTGTGGCGGGCGCCTGTGGTCCCAGCTACTTGGGAGGC
>CAUYRH010038823.1:0-28714 GCA_963574655.1 Perodicticus potto | reverse complement strand
AAATACATGATATTATTCTCTCTCCTTTATTAGCAAACTCTATTTTCTTGAATTATATGTCTGGACATTATGATGCCTAGGTGTCTTAAAACTATGGTAAATTGTATAATAAGCCATACTAATATTGTTTTAATTATATTTCCCTAAATTAAAAAGTTACTCTTTTTTATAGCCGGGCGTTGTGGCAGGCGCCTGTATTCCCAGCTACTCCGGAGGCTGAGGAAAGAGAATCGCCTAAGCACAGGAGTTGGAGGTTGCTGTGAGCTGCGTGATGCCACAGCACTCTACGGAGGGAAGATAAAGTGAGATTGTCTCCACAAAAAAAAACAAACAGTTATTCTTTTTTAAAGAGAGAAGGAGGAAAATTTAGGTACCACATAAACTAAAGGCTTTTAAAATTATCCCGAATTTATCATTACTTTATAAAAATTATGTTTTTTTGTAGGAATTATCCTTTATAAATTAGAAACAAATTTCCATTATAAATTAAAATATGAAAAAATATACAAAAACTCAAGAATATATTAACATATTAATATTAAAATAGACCATATAAAACTGACTACATGTACCCATATCAAAATACATACAAGCTATTTCTGTGTCTGGAATGTCCTTCCTTAAAATTGTCAAACTTGTGAATTTGACTACTTATGAAAATGCAAATTTCAGTACCTTACAGTTTGTTGTTGATGAGACAGTCTCCTAAATTAGTTACCTTAAAAATAAACAATTCTCCAGCTCGGCGCCTGTGGCTCAACGGACTAAGGCACCAGCCACATACACCTGAGCTGGTGGGTTCGAATCCAGCCTGGGCCCGCCAAACAACAATGACGGTTGCAACCAAAAAATGGCCAGGCGTGTGGCGGGTGCCTATAGTCCCAGCTACTTGGGAGGCGGAGGAAAGAGACTCGCTTGAGCCCAGGAATTGTAGGTTGCTGTGAGCTGTGATGTCACAGCACTCTATCCAGGGTGGCAGCTTGAGGCTCTGTCTCAAAAAAAATAAAAATAAATAAACAACTCTTCTTTCCCTGAATTCCTGTGGCATTTGTTGATTGTAACTTTTCTTTGGGACTTGGCTTAAGTTGATTTATAATTAGTAGTTATCTTTTTTAAGTGTATTATCTCTCCCAACAATCTGAGGACTGAGTTGCCAGGGTAATTGTTTATATGTCCTTTGGACTTCACATGGTATCCATTAGAAATTTTTCAAAGTCAGAGAAATTCAGGATTAGTTAATAAATGTGGAGTCTTCCTTAAATTATTGTTATGATGAATGGTAGAAAACTCAGGGGAATGTATTCAATTATCATTGTATTTTTTGTACATGCAATTTCTTAATGTAATTTGAGGGGAAAAGATAAATCAAGTTTGCATTTTAGATCTGGAGTGGCAAACTGTTTGATAAGAGACAGATAATAAATATTTCAGATTTTGTGGGCCATACTGTCCCTATCAAAGTTGCTCAACTTAGCTGTTATAATAAAAAACATAAGCAGACAACACACAAGCAAACGAGCATAGCTATGTTCCAATAAAACTGTGTTTACCAAAACAGGTGGTGGGCTATATTTGGCTGCCTCAAGAAAGAGATTTGACCAGACTATATTAAACTAAAAACTTGTGTCTTATTTCACTTGTACTTAGAGATACAGAGTAAATAAACCAGTGCTCAGTTGTAAAGTATATTTTTCTCACATACCTCCTAAGAGTCAATGCATTTCATGTTAGGAAACAAATTTAACATGAGGTCTGGTATTGCGAATTTTGAAAATACCTCGCAGCACAGTGTAACTTTTCTTTGTTTTAAAAATACTGTATTTCTCTATGTACTTATCATGTTACTGGGAAGTTTATTTAAATAATAAGATAAATGATTGTACATTTTTCTTGAAAATTGACCCAAGTAATTATCATTTCCTGATGATTCAGACTTTACTCTAAATAGTTTCATTACAGAGTGCAATATTTTTTAAATCAATAATTACTTTTAAATAAATACCAAAACAAATACTTTAAGGGTTATTCCAGGAACCAGGTAATACCTTTTACAACTATCTATCCTCACCCTCTTTGTTTTAGAAACACACTGGATAATGTAGATTTGTTGCTTCTCCTTTGTGTGGCTCCAAATTTCCTAAAGAAATGATTACATGCTTTTCATCATCTCTGTATAATTCAAAAAAGTACCCAGAAATCAAGAGTTCACTTTTATTTATAGGTTTTATGAAAGAAAACTAATACAATTAGGCTTGTTTTGAGAAAAGTTTATTTTCGTGACAATAATCACTGGTCCCAGGAGAGTGATAATCATGCTGTTTTCTGGGTTCCACGTGTGTCATAGTGCCACCTGCTGGTTTAATTACAGCAAGTGTTAGTATCATTTAAAAAAGCAGACAATACACGTTGCACATAGCATAAAAGTGGATTAGGAAGAGCTAGAAAATAAAATACGAGATGGCAGTAAAATTGTCTGTCCAGGACACATAGCAAGCTTTTTGTAATCGCTAAGTTTTCTAGTGAGGAGTTGACAACTTTAGATAAAAGAATTGATTTTATTCAAATTTTTGTTTGACATTTTTCTAAGATTTCATTATATAGTTCAGCTTTTTCAGAATTCTCAGAACATAATTTATCTGATGCACACTGATCAATAATAGCAAACATGCCTGTAATCGACTTTCCATTCTATTCCTGAGTCTGTGGCTAAAATTCTAAATCTATACTTGGAGATGCAAGGCCTAATCCATTCTCACACCCACAATGTAGACTCTCTTGGTGATTAAACCACTCTTGAGGACTGCATTGGCACCTTTGAAGACGCATGAATTAGCTGAAGCTAGTAGAATGAGATTGAATGAAAATGAATGCTAATTTAGTGAAAAAGGGCCTACAGGTATGATAGAAGATTATTGACTCAAAGAAGATAATGACAGATTTTCTGCTCGTGTGTTACTAATGCTCATTCTGACAAAATAGAGGTCATAGTCCAAAGAGTTAAAGACATGAGTGTCATTCACATAAAAGCAACAGTGCCTGTCATGGTGATGAATGTGAACATCCAGTAAATGTCATGACAGCCAAAGTCAGAAATAAGAACTGGGAAGCATAATAAATATTTCCCCTGGCAGGAAGTCTCAAGAGTAGGTCCATTTACCTAAGCTGAATCAGTGCTAATATAATTTGCTATTATAGATATCTATTTAACACTTAAAGTTTTAACACAAGTTATATCACTTGATATTGAGATCATAGTTTAATTTAGACTCCATCCAACTTTAAAGCAGCTTATGACACTGTGGTAAACAACTCTTAATTTTGGGAAGACTCAGTGTTTTATGATCCAGGGCTCTTCTGCTTAAAACTCCCAGTTACCCCAGGTAGACAGACACTTTAAGAATGCAAAATGAGGATTTAGACAACATTTTTCTTAATATTTATTTTTTAAAAATACCTTGATAGAATTATTTTACAAAAAGTAAGAGTGTGACAATGTCAATAGATTTTTCTTTCGTACCATAACTATTCATTTTTAAAATATACTGATTCTCTTCCTGATATCTACTGTATCCAAAATTGAATATTTCCTGGGTTACATTTGACATATGACTGTTCTCTGGCCATATCTGCAATTTGAAAAATTTGTAAGGAATGTTTCAAGAAAACATGTAGCCGGCCTGAGTCATAGCTTATGCAAAAGGATTAAATACTAACATTGGAGGACCCTTCATTCTAGGCATTACTTTTGCAGGGTCAGGTTGTAAGATATCATGACATGGTTTAGTATTTTTACTTCAAATCCTTGTTTCACAGTAATATTTCAGTTAAGGCTTGTGTTATCATGAGTTTCCGTACTATCTTGATCCACTGAGAGAATAAAATGCTGTTAGTTCTTGCAGAAGAGAGAACTCTTGGGCAGGCTCCAGGGAATTTGGAAAGGGGGAACACAATTTCGTAAGAAAGTCATTTCCACACCGGGAGGTTTGCACAAAGGGTTTCTGGCCCTCTAGCATGCCGGAAATGTAACAATGAAGGCTTGAAGTAACGACGTAGGTGAAACACAGGTGTCTAAACAGTAAGGGGACGGACCAGATTCAGATTTATTCCTTCAGAGACTGAAACCCCTGGAAGAGAGGAAGGATGGGGATCTCTAAGAAATGTTCAAGATTTCCACAACCTTTTTAAGATGGGGGTCTTTGAGTTTAAAAGAATATGACTCATGTGAAAAAAAAAATATGGTGTTTTGTTGTTGTTTTTAGACAGAATCACTGTCCCCCTGAGTTGAGTGCCATGGCGTCAGCCTAGCTCACAGAAACCTCAAACTCTTGGCCTCAAGCAATCCTCTGGCCTCAGCCTCCTGATTAGAAGGGACTACAGCACCCGCCAAAAAGCCTGGCTAGTTTTTCTATTTTTAGAAGAGATGGGATTTTTTTATTTGGCTAAATTTATGAATGGAAATTCATCAAAGTTTTGAAATTGTTTCAAGGAGCCTCACGAGAATACATCATGCTTATCGAGATTCTTTATTTTAAAGTAGGTCATATAAACGTTTTGGCGCTTCAACTTGAGGGAGGAAGAACACCCTTAGTGTCCAGACACCTCCGTGCTGATTCCATCTGGGCCGCTTCCTACTGCGAGAACTCCAGGAAGCTGTTGAGCTTCCACGGACCTATTAGGTTTGATCTCTGAGTCTCTATCTGCTGTCAGCCTCCCCCCTCCCAGTTCAGGCTGTTATCACCCGAGACCTGCATTTTTGTTGTTTTCTGCAATGCTTCTCCTGTATCCTAACCATGCCCCTCTAATTTTATGGTCTTATTTAGATATTTCCTGCAACTCCTCCTCAAATCAGACCTTTTAAAAAGTTCTCCATAAAAAGAATCAAAACTGATAAATAAGGTAAATGTGGTTTTAATAACTTATACAAACCCCATAACTCAAATGACACCTTAGAGTTATTTTTTCAAGATTTACCAATAATTAAGATTTTTAGACTTCTGAAAAGAAAATCCTGTGATTACGAAATGGTACCTTACGATGTAATTTTCATTTCACAGCTTCTTAGCAAGGGTGAATGTCTCACATACTCATGGTCCATTTGGACACCTTCCCGTACGCCCTTTATTTTTCTCTTTTGTCCAGTTGAGTCTGAATACAAATGTATTTATTTCAATGACTTCCATTCCTCATTATGTTCTCTGTTTTTTACATTCTAGGTTTAATTTGTCCTTCTTCTACCAGCTTTCTAAGAGGGAACCTAAACCCTACACTTTTCTTTTTTCATACAAATATTTAAAGCTATAAATGCCCCTATAGGCCCTGCTTTAGTTTCAACCTATAAATTTTCATGTTTTGCATACATTATCAGTTTTAAACATTTTCTAATTTCTGCTGTGATTGCCCTGGAAGTATATTGCCTGTATAATGCAAATGATAGCTCTTTTGAAATGGGTGTGCAAGTTGCTGAGATTGCATTCTTATTTTTTCCAGTCTCTTGTTTATACGGGATAATTTCTGTTGTTTTACCTTCTTTGTTCTTTTTCTCAGTTGCTAAACATGCACATTAAAATTTCATCTTCCAGTTCTTGTAAAATATCTTCCCAATTCTAAAACAGTGATTTGGTTCTTAGTTGTATTTTTATACAACTAAGCATATTTATAATCATTTCTTGAAGTACTTTTATGTCAGTTGCTTTATAATTGCTGTCAAATAACCCTAACATGCTGTCATCTCTGTTGATACTTTCTGGTCACCTTTTCTTATTCAGATAAATAGTTTTGATCCTTGTATAAGCGATTTCTTATTGTATTTTCGTTATTTTAGGTGTTAGGTTATGAGATTCTGAATCTTATTTAAACTTTTCATTCAGCAGGCTTCCTCTGCTGATGATACTGGTGGGAACAGAAGATACTGCCTTATTGCTGTCAAGTGTGAACAGAAATCTTGGTTCCCCGTTTGGCCATTTTGAAACCTATGGCCGTTTTTAAAAGTTAGGCACCTCACTGCTGTGGGAGGAATTAAGATTCCCATCAGGCACCGCTGACACTGCCTGTGAGGGGGAGAGATGCCTCCTTTTTGCTTCCCAGGAGGCCTCCGCTGACATTATAGTGATGGACAGGACTCGTTACTGACAGGTGGAGATGAACATCCGAGCTTCCATTAGGCTCCTAGAGTCCATTAGACGCAGTCACTGAGTTGTGAAGAGTGGTGAGCATCGATAATGGTGTCTCCTTAAGTTGCCTCCTTAGTTAAGGACAGAAGAATTTTCTTGGGTTTTTTTTTTGTCTGTACCCCGCTCCTTCTGAGTGTCTGCTTCTGCTCACTAAACCTTGGATACATGAGGTCTGATAATTAAATTCATGAACTTGCCACCATGTGCTTACTTAGTGGGACTGTAGAAACCACTCGGTAAAGTTTTATAACCTTGTGTATCAGAGACTCAGAGCTGTGTTTGTGTGAATTAAACCAACACACAAACATTAAATATATTGCTAAATATATCAGGACTCGATAGGAAATCAGTTAGTCCAAGTTTATGGGGATAATGCCGTGAAGAAGAAAGGAGTGTACAAATTATTCATTTTTCTGAGGGGAGAGAAAGTGCCACTGATGAAAAGAGGTCAAGGCAGCCATAATGTGAAGAACTGATGAATACATTGCAAAAATTTGTGAAATCGTGTATCAAAATCATTGGCTGACTGAGAAGCACAGCGGAAAAAGTAGACATAGATAGAGAAACAGGAAAATCTTAACTGAGGATCTTGGCATGAGAAAGGCATGTGCAAAATCGTCCTGGAGTAGCTCACTGATGAAAAAAAGCAAAGGAGAGTCTAAGTTTTCCAAGACTTTTGGAAAGGCAAAATGATATTTGGGACTTTGTTATCACTGGTGAAGAAATATGCACTTCCCACTACATCCCTGAAACACAGTCTTAAAGTGCACATTGGAAGTCAGCCAATTCTCTCTCACTTCAAATGAAGAGTCACAGCTCTGTTGCTAACCTTTTTGACATCAGAGATGTTATTCATTATGAATTTGTACCAACTGGACAAACAGTTAACCAAGTTTACTATTTGGAAGTGCTAAAAAGGTTGACTGCAAAAGTTAGACAAAAACAACCTAAACTTTTTGCCAACAGCTCACAATTCTTACATCACAACAATGCACCAGCTCACACAGCACTGTCTGTGGGGGAGTGTTCAGCCAGAATCAACCTCCCCATCACCTTATCTGGCACTCAAAGGCCTTTTTATTTACCTGAAGATAAAGGCATTTCGATGACATGCATGACAGAAAGGGTAAGGTGACAACAGCTTTGATGGCCATCTTAGAAAAAGTGTCCCAAAATTGCTTTGAATGCTGTAGTAGCTTCTGGTGTTGGTGCATGGCTTCCCAAGGAGAGAACTTTAAAGGTTACCATCGTGATATTAGCAGTGAGGTCTGTAGCACTGCTTCTAGGTTGAGTTCGAGAACTTAATTGTCAGTCCCCTGATAGGCTGCAAAAACAAACAAGCAGGAAACTCCTAGGGCGCAAAAAGTGGGAGCTGTTTCTAGTTCACCAAATAAGCAGGGAACATACTGGCCTATTATTCCTCAGGTCCTGAGGTTTTAAGACAGTGTGTCTTTTTGCCTTTTACTGGCTTCTTGTGTTTGGTTTGTATTCATTGTCCAGCGTTTCAGTGGTACTTAGCAGAAGGAACGGGGAGAACTATGTCTGCTCCATCTCACCCTGGAACTAGAACCAGAAAACTGAACTGGCTTTTTATATTATTGTTAATTTTAATTATATCATATTTCTGGTAATACTCCTTGTCTTGAAAACAAATACTGATAAAGTCATTGAAGCTAACTTATTCTGTCTCAGAATTTGAAGATGTTATTCTGTTGTGATTATTCAGAGTATTTATTTAGTTAGTTCAGTGTTTCTTTTTTGGTCTTCTCCTGTTTTAAAATTTCATTTGCTTCTATTATAGAATCATTTATGTTAGATGATACACAATTTCACTACAGTATTCTCCGTGCTTGTATTTTATGGTGGTGGTGGCTTGGTTGAGGCCCACCGTTTTTCCTGAATCTGAACATTTATATCTGTCAGCAATTCTAGGAATTTCTTAGCCACTATCTCTTTGACTATTGGTCTTCACAGATCTTATTTTTACCCCCAGAACTTCTATTAGTAATACATATAATAGACCTTATTTTATACCTTATGTTTCTTAAATGTTCTAGCTTACTTAACATTTCTTTATTCCTTTGTACTCCATTGTGAATGATTACCATGAAAAAAATCCTCTCTTTAGTTGAATCTGTTTATGCTGTCCCCAGAGCTTTGTATCTCAGCTATTTTATTTTCATTTCTAGATCCTGAAGTTCGTTCTTTTAAGAATATACCTATTCATTGCATTTTTCTTTCCTTACAGTTTTAATTTTTCTTTTATTCTTCATGTTTTATAGTTTATTTTGAATAATACTTGCATTAGCTCAAGTTCTTGGATTTCTCATTCCGTCTTTGACTTGTTGATTTTGCCGTCTCTTGCTCTGGGTGACTTCTTTCTAACAGGATTCGTAACTTTCAGTTATGAGCTTTATTTTCACTGATGCTGGTGATTGTACAGTTGTATGACCCCCACGTGGCCATCACTCTGGTTGAGTCCCTCCATTTGTCACAAGGGCACGGCTATGACTCTCATATAAATGTTTTTTTTTCTTGTTATTTCCTTCTTTCTTTCTTTCTTTTTTTTTGAGACAGAGCCTCCAGCTGTCACCCTGGATAGAGTGCCGTGGCATCACAGCTCACAGCAACCTCCAATTCCTGGGCTCAAGCGAGTCTCCTGCCTTTGCCTCCCAAGTAGTTGGGACTACAGGTGCCCACCACAACACCTGGCCATTTTTTGGTTGCAGCCGTCATTGTTGTTTGGCAGGCCCAGGCTGGATTCGAACCTGCCAGCTCAGGTGTACGTGGCTGGCGCCTTAGCCCATTGAGCCACAGGTGCTGAGCCTCTTATTATTTCTTATAGTGAAAAAAACCATATTTTAAAATTTTCTACAAGGAAGATTTCATTTATGCTTTCATTTTACACCAACAGCCCAGCCATAAATAGGCCTTTTTGTCATCTTTCTTTTTCACAGTGGGAAGATTTTTTTTTTTTCTTCAAATCCCTCGTTCCAGTGAGAGTTCAGGCCTTATAAGATTACAGGGTAATAAAGCTGCCAAAAATCAATTTTTTTGCCACATATGGGTCCATGCATCAGTCATGTGTACATTAAATGAGTGGCCCCTAAAATCCAAGACTCTATTACCCAGACATTTGTTCTACCATACCAGTAACCCAGGTCTTGTATGGATTCACCAACATATTTACCCTTCTTTGTTTCTAGTATTGAGATTTCTCTTTCTCTCTTTCATTTTCTTTTCTTTTTTTTCCTTTCTTTCTTTCCCTTGTGTGTGCGTGTGCATGCGGGCAACCAGTTGTACATTTATTTAATTCATTCATCATATCTATTTGTGGCAAAAAGTTTTCTCTATTACAAGATTGTTATAGTTTGAGAATTGAAAGTCAAAAAGTATTAACATGTGTGGTGTTTATGATGATTGTACATACAGAGTTTCTGTTGTATATGTATAACAAGATATGTATGTCTTTTCCAAACGGAATTTTTTTTTCTTTAATGTCAATTTCCATCATGAGATCAGATAGTCACCTATAAATTCTACTTGTGTGACTACATTTTTCATAACAGATGCTTGATATATAGTCAGAAGTAAAGCTCTTATTCCAATACGGTTTTTAATGGTAAGCCAAGTGTCCAGTCCCATTTACTAAATGGCACTTTTTTCTTACTGATTTTAAAGACACCTTCATCGAAAACTAAATGTTCACAATGAGATCTTTATAAATGGTTTTGAAATTACTAGTAGAATTACACAAATTATTCTAAATATGAAATATTGAAAACTGCTTTGTTAAAAAAACTCCTTTGTAATTTTTTTAGGTTAAAATCTTGCCTTCTCTGTCTAACGTTTCAAAGTATTACAAGTAACCTTTAATTAATAAGTGCTGGGCATCTATTTGAATATGTTGATGAAATCACTTGGCTTGCAAAGCGTTTGATAGAAAAATGAAACCTTACACTACCAACTGTGTTTGAACAGATGATGTTTTTCTGCCTAATGCATCAATATTCATTAAACAGAGGTATGTTCTCAAAGTTCAGGTATGAATAAAAATGAAAGAGATTTTCTGAGTGCTTACATGTTAATCTCCATTTGGTCCTGGTTTCTCAACACCATTATGATTTGTACTTTGTCCTCCAATGTAAAAGCAGCAATTAGAATATGACAAAGCCCCCATGAACTCCAGAGAACTTTTGTTCTCATTACTAGTCATTTCTAAACTAGAATTCTGTAGTTAGCTTTACAAACTTGCGTAATTGACTAATCCTAGGAACTGGTTCTGCTCCTTAAATGTTCATCCTTTTTACCACCCTAATTTTTCTCTCCAGATTGTGGATACAAAATAAAGAAGACACCAAAATTCTTCATAATATTTTATGTTGTGTTTCCTGTCTATATTATAATGACTCTTATACAGTATATTTTACTTTTACCTACGTCACATGATGAACAGCATTTTCTCCTATGTAGTCTTCGTGCCTCTTCCTACCTGCCATGACACTAGATTCTCAATGGATTTTTAAAATCCCTTGTATATGACAAATCCTTTCCAGTCCCTCTCTTATCCCCACTCCCTTTTCGCTTCCTTCCTTTTCTCTGTTCTCCTCACTCTCTCCAACCTCCTTAATCTCCTGAAAGTATGCAGAGTTAAAGTCCGACAAGGAAGGTGTGTGTTTATTTCACGGTGCACTAACTAGTCAGTGCGTGTAAGGGAATATATTTTACAAAACAATTCCCATGATGTTTTATATTTTGTAAATATTAACATTTTCGTCATTCATCATTTGCAACTTATGAATCACTGATTCAATTTTTTATTAGAAAAAGAATTATCATATTCAGTATAACATATAATGTATTTTAAAATGATCTTACTTCATAGAGTGAAGTAATTAGATTATTCTGGTCAGATTCGGTTTTGTAGTTCTTGACTCCACAGAAACTCCCTTTTTAACATTCACTTATCCATAGTGTTCTAAACATATCTGTACCATTGGTTGTATTTATAGTATGCATTTAAATTTATCTACAAACATTTTCAGAACAGTTGATAGTCTTATTCTGATTGGTTATCTTTTATGGTTTAAAATTCAGAATTTAGCTAACCTAGTTTTTATAAATTCTGTCAAATAGCTTTGTTTACATCCCATGTGTTGTCTGAGAACCATGGGAAGAACGGCTTTAGTCCCAGAGATAGTTCCTTTCTGCAATGCACAGCAGAGTGGTTTCATTTGCAGAATCAATCTAGTGCAAGGCAGGTGTCTAGTGAGGGAAATTCTAATTTTATTTACCCTTTATTGAATCCTTCAAATTTTCTTAATTAAACTTCCAGACTCCTTTCAAGATTAGTGTAATTATATTTTTTATTCAGAGATCTAAGATTTAGACAGCAATTAATTACATGTATGTATATATATAAACACAAATACACATATAGACACATATATATATTTCATTGTTATTATTTAGGGCATGAGGACGTTTTCTTCTATATATTACCTTAATCTGCTAGGTCCACTTTCCTTGGCATAGACAAGTGCATTTCACTTGGTCAAAATGACATTTAAATAAAGGATTAAATTTGAGTTTACCCCACATTTAGCTGCACAGTAATTGTTCAGTTACTGCATGGAAAGAATTCTAGTGTTTGATAAAAATGTATGTAGAGAGATTAGGATTTTTAAATTAAATATGCATCAGAATATTTGGATAATTCTTTGACAGTAACATTATAAAAACATATGCAAGCATATTCCTTTTCAACCAAAGACATAGAAATGAAAATTTATATTTTTATAATCTAACTGTTCAGCAAGGTCAGAAAGATATTAGCACATTATTTGGAGAGTACAAAAATTATTTAATTTAGACAACTATTATGGAACAGCAATGTATTTCAAAGTACTTTGCACAAAGATGTCACAATGTAGATGCTCAATAAACACTACCTGAATCTGAATTTGAATTCAGAGAGAAATATTTTTATTATAAAAGACACAGATCTTTTCTCTAAGAATTGATGAAAGAGTATGATGTGCCCAGGCTTATGTGCAAGGATCGGCCTTCAGTGTATTTCTTTAATGTCCCCCAGGCACTGGGAGTTTCAATGCATTTAGTTATGCTGACATTTTTTCACATCTATCAAACCATTTATTTCCCATTTGAATCATAAACTGATAAAATCTAGTCATATCTATTTTCCTTAGTGATTCAGAATAATACAGATTTATGAACGTTTAAATTCTTAGAACTTCTGTTTTCAACAGAATGAGCAGAAACATATGAACACTTCATCTGCTCATAACATTTCTACATGATGAGTAGAAAAGAAAAATCAGAATAAATTATACTTTTAAACGACATAGTTTTTAAAAAAGAAAGATAAGCAGAAATGGTATAGACAATTTTTTTTATGATAGCCTTCAAATAGAAGCTATCTTATGAAAACTTTCTAGCTCATAATGATGGGTGATAAGTCTTATGTACCTTCACGTTTATGAATTTTTTTCTTACCAAACATTGTGGGTTACAAAGAAATGACTGAATGTTCCTTCAACCTGAACAATACTGATAGGTGGCTGAATTATTTTAGTTAAAATAGTCCAGGCTCTCTCAAAAACCAAACCAAACCAAACACTGGGACAATCTCAAATAATCAGATGTATCCTTTGACAAATAATCAGATGTATCCTTTGATCTCCATCAGAGGAAACAAAACACCTTTCTTCTTCCCACTTTGCACTGCTGTTTAGCTTTTCTCCCTTCTGCAATACCTTCATGAGATTATCTTATGTCTTGAACTAAGCCACAGCCAGATGATTATAATTAAATAATCTCATTGCAGTAACTAAGAAAGCACCCTGCTTCTTTCATCTCTAGAGCTGCCTAAATGAACAAAGGTGGCAGACTCACTCTGACAATATCAATTAATCTGCCGTGTTCTGGGTTCATTTCTTATTACACCACATGATATGCTTGTGTCACCCAGTAAGACATCTAAGGGACTAATCATTTTTCCTTTTAATTCATGAGTTTAAGGAATGGAAATCTTGCTTCTTATTCAAGTGCAGTAGCAAGCCTATCTCTTGTGAAAGATTTATACACTCTAACATACATTATCTATTAATGTGATGTAAGGAACCTCAGAGCAAAGCGGTATTCCAACTAAATTAACTCAGATCCAGCAGTATATTGTTTGGACAAGACTGGATTTATTTAAGTGAGTGAGACAAATTGTTAGTCTACCCGTGAGCTGTAGTACAACAGGTATATAGCCCTTATGGGCAACCATCATTTCTAAGTCAATGTCTCACCTTGACATTTATTTTCCATAAGTTACAAGCTTACCCTTTAGACAGCATTAAGACAGCATTCATCTTCAGCAGGGTTGCAAGCCGTTGACATTATCTCCTCCTAGGGCAATAAAGAACCTTGATTTCTGGATAGGAAAGAATTTAAGCAGAAATGAACTGCATAATATGTACATTCAGGGCTGCTTTCACAATCAGTAAAGAGCCAAACATGGCATGCGTGACTGATTTGTGCTTTAAATAATGTCCGTTTTCAATGTGACAGAGTCCCCTTTCCAGCCATATGGCTGTATAATCTTTCTCTCAAAAACCGCTTTGAGTAAAATTCATCATCTTTTCAAAAGTTCTGAGTTGTGAGAATACTACATTTTATTGCCACTTAAGCTAACTGAATAAATTAATTTAGGTTCACATTCACTTCTTTATCCTAATGGGAGTTCCCAAGCTTAATTCTTTCTTCTTCACGTTATACACACAGGTGCTAAAAAAAAAAAAATGCATACACATTTTAGGAAAGGAAAAATAACTCTATTAAAATTTTAATACTCTTCATGTTTGACTTTGCAATTATAAGATGCAAGATACAATATGCAAGATATCAAATGTTATTCGTATATATTAAATATTACAATCTTAATAGTTTTTTCTTTCTTGAAATGTGTACACATTATTTTTCACCCCCTCCGTGTGCATGTATATACATGTATATATGTATACATATGGATGTGTGTATATTATATATACACTCACACATACACGCCACAGCTTGTAATCAGTTCAAAGTGATTTGAATTGCAAATTGATAGGAAAAAGAATTATTTGCATTCATTGACCACATTATCAAATAGGGTTAAATTATTCGGCAGTTTTAGTCCATGCTCACAAAAAATAAATGTGCCATTGAAAAAAAAATGTCCATGTCATTCATGTAATACAGCTGGATACTAATACAGGATTATATAGCAATTCAGATTCTGAAAAGATATGAGAATATCACATCACATCTTTTAGAGAATTAGCCTTCTCTCTTTGTTTTCTCTGTGAAGCTGGGTGACAAACAAAAAGTCTACATAGACAGAGATACCTCAGGTATAGAACTAGAGTTAGATGGATCACCATATCAGTACAGATTTTCCTTATACAATCGGAGATAGTATTATGTAGCTTGCTCAGACTTTAAATGGTTTGGACGCCTATACCAGCTTCACTATTTACCGCATGACCTTTGGTAAGATTTTCACCTGTCTGCGCTTCAGTGTCCCAGTCTGTACAGCAGTTACCTCCTAACCAGGGTAACATCAGGATCAAATGAGATAACACATATAAAGCACATAACGTATGTAGCATAAACAGTTATTGTCATAAAACTTTGCATATTAGTAATGCTAACATATACTGAAAGCTCATTGCCTGCCAGGCATTTTTTCTAAGTGAGTTCAATATTAGTCTCCACTTCACAGATAAATTAACTTGAGTCACTGAAAGGTGGATTACTTGCCCATCATTACATAGCTATTAAGTTTTTGTGAAGCTAGTTCAGCTCTAGGATCTATCTACACACTGAGAAATTAGGAAAATTTTAATCATAAGATGATAAAAATGATTAAAATTAACATTCTTAGTATATTTTCAAAACATGCAAATGGATAATAAACTACCCAAATAGCATTTCAATAAAAGGAAAAAACAGAGTGTGTTAATTAACAAAGAAATATAAATAGCTAATATAAAAAGATAGCATATTAGCAATCAAAATGCAGATTAAAATAATAAAAAATTCCATTGTTCAACTGATTAACAAAGCCTTAGTATTTCGACTTTATGACTGAGGAGAATATAAGACAACTGTCAATTTAACACCATTAGTTGCAATGTAAGATGGCATAGTAGCATCAGTCACATGTTATGAAGTCTTCCCAGACAATTATCTATTCTTCATTGTCTACAAATGCTCGAATGCATAAAGCAAACCCATCCATTTATAAGCATGGGCCTCCAGGAACTGTGTTTGTGCCACTGGAACATATCAGTAGCCACAGCCAGGAAGAATGTTTTTCTCATAAATGTAGACTGAGAAACTACAAGATAGTCTCCACTTGTTATAAGGTTGAGGCATGATCTGGAGACCTGTGAGGTGACAGTGGGTGGACAACCAGCTTGAGCTTTTCTACAGAAGGTAGGAAGAGTAAGAATCACAGAAAAAAGGCAGACAGGAGAACTGATGGCTGTGCCACATGGCTTTCCGTTTCCTGTTCAACCTCTCTCTGTCCTGACTGCCTTCTTTTCTATGAGTTCCGGGGAATGTCTCTGTTTCCAGAAAAATAAACAATTCTTTTTGGTCCAACTTGTTCCTGATAATTGAAATTAAAATCATAACAGAACAAATTATTTGAAAAAAAAAAATTGGTAATGATTTTGTGATGCTAAAAAGTTTGTAAGACTTAAACTCAATGATTCCATATGTAAGAATCTACCCTAAAAGGGGACATTCTAAATCCTACAGACATGTTATAGAAGACTGTTATCATGAAAACATCCTACTTCTTGGCTTTACCCCATTTCAATTGTAGCATTCTGGTTTGTCAGCCATAGAAAAAAAAATTTAATTTTCTAAACCGTTATTAAAGAAATACTATCTAAGATTGCAATTTTATAATATTACATATCTTGATAAGTTACTGAGAAAGTTTTATGTTGTTTGCTAGGCAGGTTTGGGGGTATTTCTTCATAATCTATTATAAAGCTGATATGCATTAATAATAGATTCTGATGATATTTGTATTCTGCATTTGTATCACTCTCCCTCCGGAGAAACCCTAACTGCCCCATCATCGCCCGATTCAGCAGGAAGCAGTTAGATCAAGTCTTCGCTCTTTTTCCCTAACAGCAGTTACAGTTTCTACTTGGAGAGGGAGAATTGATGCAGGACATTTGGCGCCCTAGCCAGCTCAGTGGAGCTAGTGGACCTGCCTCCTCCTCCTTGGCGGTATCGGTTCTGCGGCAGCCAGCTGAAGAACCAGCGGGCTGGATGACAGGCAAGGAGGGGGACCTCCAACCCCCACCGGAGGCTCCAATAGCCAAAAAGGCCGGACAACTGTGGAGGAGACACCTGTGCCTTGGTGTCTCCTTCACTTTACACTTAGTACTAAATGTGGAACCCCCATTTCCTATGCCTAGGTCAATTCCATGTGAATTTCCTAGGCCTCAATTCCATGAATGGACTGTGTCCATTGATTGATACATTCATTCACTTTGCCCCTGGTAGAAGGGACTGTATTCATTCGTTTCCTGGCCAAGGAACCCATACACCTGTATATACCCTGAGATTAAAAGCCTAACGGGAGAAACGGGGAAAGACTGGGAGAGAAATGGAGAGAGCTTTTCTCTCCCCACTTGAATTCTCTCCCTCTACCAGGAGCTTTAGTGTTTTCTGTATTCTTTTCTGTAAATAAATTCTGTCTTACCACTGGAAAAAAAAGAAAGAAAATGTCATGAAGGTTATGTTAAATAGTTTGATGAAAACATTTCAGATTGTACATGAAACCAGCACATTGTACCCCTTGATTGCACTAATGTACTCAGCTGTGATTTAATAAAAAAAATAAAAAATAATAATAATAGATTCTGATGACTATGTAACAGCTCTAAAATCATTAAGGACAATTTTTAAACTCTATTCTCCGTAAATATCATTTACCTTAATTTTTTAAATACATAACACTCAAAAAACGTATTTATATTTAATTTTCTTAACAAAGTCACTTTATAAACATACTGAAAAACCACTTTTTTTTGGATATGTGAAGTCTAAAAATTACCAGAATTCTTCAAGTATTCTGTAATGAATACTTTTGACTACCTGAAACTTTCTATCATTGGAGAAGGCTAATAGAGCTTCAAAAATACAGCATTCAGAATGGAAACATATGGCTCTTGTTTACATCAATAATGTCTATGCTTGTTTAGCTACTTCTTTTGTTGTATTTCCCTGGTATACATTCTATAAATAGTATTGCATTCACTTATTATATAAATCATGATTGTTGTGCAATCTTGCTGCTGATATTAATCTTTCAACCAATTGTTGGTAGTATGTTATTTTTCATTCTCACGTAATGGCAATATATTGTGTGTGAGAATATTGCATTCACCTCAGGCTCTGTGGCAGAATGGCCAAGATTTGACCTCTGGCCTAGTCTAGCTTAGTGAACATGATATGGTTCATAACTCACAGAGGTGTTGTGAGAATTGCATAACATAACTATAGAAATGCCTGGAATATGGTAAGCATCTAATACATGTAAGAGCTCACTAAATTTTGGTTCTTTATGAATAAATTAAAACCAAGGGAAAGATACAATCATTCATGTTCATCTTCTTTACACATTATTTTATTCAATAATTTTTCTTTCACCATTTTCCATTTATAATATAGGAAAAATTAAACTGATAATCTCCACCTGTTATAAAGGTTACAATTTTCAAAACTGTGCATTGTTGAGTATGAATCAGTAACTGACATCTTATTCATTCTCATACTGTCTTACAGGCTTCTTTCAATATAAACTACAATTCTTAAAACTGTTCAGTATGTACTTATTTCATGTTATTTTGCAAATATAATGAGAAGTTATCAAAAAAGAGAGAAACTTCTCACATTTATACATTTGCAATTGTGTTAGTAGCGAAAAGACACCTACTGTTTTCCAATTCATTGTAGCATGAATTCTTGGAGAAACACTTTTTCAAAGTTTTTGATGCTTTTCTGTATAAAGTTTTAGATTTCTCCTTTTGCCTCAATCTATGCCCTAGAATGTGTTTACTTCTTGGGCATGGATTATGTTTGGGTAAGAAAGGAAGACAGTTCAGATTGATAAGGCAATACTCCTGGGAAAAGACTATTAACATGTATAAAGGGATTTCCTTGCTGTATAAATGCTCGCACGCGCCCTCCTGGTGCCTCAGAGCCTCCCTGATGTATATATGCAGGTAGTGAGAATTGAATTGCCCTTTGAGACAGTAATATAATAAAACTCTAATTTGGGGAGCAGCGTTTCTCGTTATTTTTCTAGTCTCTTTTGGGAATGAGTTGCCAATCTTTTACTTCAGCTGATACTTTCATACCTCTGAATTCTGACGCTTCTGCAACTCTGCCTCTGATAATGCATCACAGTGCTGCCGAGTGTCTACCGGTCTCCAACCACGCCGCCACCAATGTGATGTCGACAGGTACTGACTCCTATGACAGTTGACATGTGGCTGGGCCTAAAGATTTCAGAATGGATGTTTGAATCTTGTTAGTTAAATCTTTTTGCTACTTTTATTTTTCCTCTTCAACTTAACTTATTTTAAGTTAAATATTAAGAACATTAAAGAAGCCAAATGTCTAAGAATTTCTAATATACATATTAGTAAGTATAGTAATTTACTGCTTGGTTGATTATAACAAAAAAATTCTGTTTTCTATGTAACGAAACAATGAGCTCAGGTATTTTTATCAGAAACCCATTTTAATGGAAATGTTTATGGATTAAGGAGCAAAATGAAATAAATATTATAAAATAATTTAATATTTAAAAGGTGCTATTTCTTTATCTTAAAGATTTATTTGGTTTTAGGTTACATCTGGTACTGTCTAAAAACAACTATAAACCTTATATTAAACCCAAATGAATTATTCCCAATAACAGCAACAAGGGATTTCAAAGAATAAAATAATTAAATTAGTTTTAATAAACTTATATTTTTGGTGCAATATAACACTCAGGAATCAAAGCTAGAGGTAATATAACATTTAAAGCCCAGGAACTGAGCTAAATTTTCTGAAGATTAAGTCTGAAGAGACTTCACTTCTCACCACATTTTAACATTAGCCTCATCTACCTTTTTCAAATAAAAATCATGCTTGAGAATTCAAAAATATTGTCTCAACAAAGTCAACTAAGTATTTATGTTTTGCTAATGTGTTCCTTCTTCATGCAATTATAAATAAAGTGTTTAAAGCTGATTTAAAAAATGGACAAAGCCTTGAGTTGAGAAAATTCCTTTCATTAAATAGTAAAATACTAACCGTTTTCCATTAGTTTTAAATTAAATTTGCCTCCTATTTATAGGTGAAATGAAATTTTATACATTTATAAATCAAAATTTGAGTTGCTACATTAATGTTCTATTCAAAGTGTTTAAACTATATATTTTATTATAATCAGGTATTTTCCAAACATTTATGCAAGTTTGGCATAAAACTGCTGAATTTTGAAATGTCTAGAAATAAGATATTTGGACTTTGGTAAAGTCATTTATTGTAGTTTTTTTCACCCACCAAAGATTCCTATAATTAATTTAAAAGGTAATACTGAAAGTATCCTCAAACATTTTGCTGGAAAAACATAATAAATTGTTGTTATCAAAAATGTTCATTCTAAATTAATCTAAACAATTACTGCTAATTATACATTTGAAATTTGAAATAATAGATGATTCTATACATTGGGGATGAGGAAAATGACACATTATTTCTTGAATCCTCTGTATGTGAAGGGAATTTGGATAGCATGGAAATAAAATTTAGAATTGAGGTAATCAGTTAGCAAAATGATCTACTTTTAGGCTCAAAATTCTATTTATGTAACATAGTAAGTTAGCCCCTTTGTAGCAGCCAATTTCCTAAACTCAGAAAAACAAAAAGTATTTAAACTTTGGAAGTAAAAACATGTATATATAATCAGTAAAAATGGTCTAAAATATTTTAAATGATAATAGCATTGATTTATAATTTTTTTCATGAAATTATAATTATATATACCTAATAGAGTAAAGAAGTGAAAATACTAATTTTAATGAGAATTTTTAAGTTTAGAATGCATAATAAGATTTTTATGTGTAATTATTATGTAGCAAAATTACTTAGTTCTTTCTACTTGTTAGTTATAAAAGGAAAATGTGGGCAGATATTTAAAAATCAAAGATCGCTCTATATTGTTAAGAAATGCATTTTACTTTAGAGACAACAAGTCTTTAATCACTAGCATACCAATATGCTCAAAAGATGCTAATTTTTACTTTATAGAATTTATTCAAGAAAGTGCATTTTTATATTTATGAAAATTCACTAATGTTCAGTATATGAAGCAAAAATGAGAAAACAAAATACATGAGGAAACACTGACAAGTAGTTCCTGCTTCTAATCATCTCGGTGATTTGTGTTTAAAACTCCATAAACATTTAGTAATTCAAATTTACATTCAAAAAAGAAATGGATTCCATGAACCATATCATCAGTTTTGAACAAGGACGTTGACATGCAGCTTTATAGATGCACCCAGCCATCAAGGGAATTCGTTTTGAGCAGCTTTATCATTATGGCTGAGTCCACTGTGTGCATGCAGAGAACAAGCAACCTGGTGCATCGGCATCAACATGAATAGATCATACATGGTCACAAGTTTGTCATGACACTCTGAATGCAGTCGGATTTTTATTTATTTATTTATTTTTTTTAATAATACCAAATGTAAAAATTAGCTTTATTGAAGAAAGTGTGGTAACACGGGCATTTACAGTTAACACAATACAAATATATAAAGTTATATATACATATATAAGCAGTTATATTGTGTTTAGTAAAGTTTTATAGAAGGTAAATCTTGATTTCAGTTTTTGAAAATCATCTTACTTAAAATTAAGTATGTGGAGATAAAAATATTTTAGCTATATTAACATTCGGCTAAGTGAAGAGAATACTTGTGCACCCAGGGAGGGAACCTGAAAATGGGGTTCCATCAGTCATTTAGAGAAGATATGCTGAAACTTTAGCATGAGTGATAATCAGTAAAAGGTCTTATTAAAATAGGTTACTGAGCCCCCCAGTTTCTGGTTCAGAAGGTTTGGGGTGGGGATTTCACAAATTCCGATGCTTTTCCTGCATTTACACAGTCATTGTTTGAGGGGATATATTTATTTATTTATTTATTTTTCTTTTTTATTTGTTTGTTTATTTATTTGTATATTTATTTATTTATTTATTTTTCTTTTTTTTTAATTAAATCACAGCTGCATACGTTAGTGCAGTCAAGGGGTACAATGTGCTGGTTTCATGTACAATCTGAAATGTTTTCATCAAACTGTTGAGCATACCTTTCATGGCATTTTCTTAGTTATTGTATGAAGACATTTGTATTCTGCATTTAGTAACAGGCTACTTGCTCTGCCATGTCCTCTTTGATGAAAGAAATTTGTTAGGGAAAAAAGCAAAAGGGCAGACTGTTAAGAGTTCATCTCTACATTCACTATTCCAGAGAAAGGCCTCTTTAGCTACACATGAATTTTAAGAGACTTTTCCTTTTGTCAGTTTGTTGGAAGGTTTGTATTGGATAGAACCTACAAGACTTGTGTAACTTCCCCAAAGCCACATTCCAAACTTCCCAGTCCACCCTCCATGGGGCCAGTCCTAACCCTGGCACAGATCACAGGGTAATTAATGAAGGGTATAGTCCACTTGGATGATCTATGATCTCATTACTTCAGGCTTTGACCCTTGGTTTTAACCCACTTATCAGAGAACTTCCCCCAAATGAGAATAAAATGAGAGGCATATAACTTTAATAATTACATAACTGGATATTTTTAAAATGAAATGAATGTGTCTTGAATCCTCATTCGTTTTCTCACCAGTCTTGTCTATTTTGTCTTTGATTCAAACTCCTAAATGTTTGCGCACACTATCCTCGGCAAAAACACTGGGAAACACAGCAACAGGACTTCATTATTCTGTTCCTTCCTGTCATTATGGAAACCAGCCATCAACCTATGGAGTGATGGCAGGTAAGAAAAATTGTCTTTACATATGACATTGAATTTGGGAATAGAAGGATTTTCTGGGCCTGGAAGAATGGTGAACAAAGCGTGACATAAAATTCTGATCTCTTAACTTTGGAAATTGTTGTTAAAAACCAGCACAGATTATATACTCTACGATGCCCTCAGCGACCATAGGGATTATAGATAATCATCCTATTTTATGCAATCCTGAACTGCTGTGCTATTTAAATCTTGTTTTTGCTTTGTATGATTTTTATTTTAATTCACTACTATCAAACATCTGGTTGTCACTCGGTGCTATTGGCAGGCTTGCCTACACTAAAAATATAGTAGCGAGTAGCCTCATGTGGCTATTCAAATTTAAATGTAAATTAACTAAAATAAAATTTAAAACTCAGTTGCGCTAGCTACATTTCAAGCGCTCACAAACTCCATGTGGCTACTGGGTATCATATCAGACAGCAAAGATTTATTAAATTTCCACTTATCACAGTCTTTCTGCTGGACATTTGGCTTTTAAAGAGAAATAAGACTTTGTTATAGGCAGAGAGTAATTGGCAGAGGCTTCAATGACAGCTGTTTCAGGATATAGCAGCCCTTTCTGGATTGTTTCTGATTTGTAACTGAGATTGAAATAATTGATACCCTCCTCCTCTGGATAAGTAAACCATAACTATATCAAGTGTAATGACCTATTTACCTGATGGTTACATGAAGGCATTGAAGCAAGGTTTTTAAAAAATGGGAAAATCTGGCTGTTGAGATTTACTTCTCACAATCTTCATTACTTAATTTCAGGTTATGGACAGATAAAAGACTTTAATCATTTTAAAAAGTGCATAGTTTTGTTGTGCACATTTTTTTATTTGTTGGTTTGCATTCAAAGAAATTATTTGATCTTTTATATTTATTACTGTAGTTCAGCAGTTCTCAACCTGTGGGTCACGACTCACAGGAACTGTATTAAAGGGTTTCGGCATTAGGAAGGTTGAGAACCACTGCGTGTAGCAAGTAGAACTCTTAGCAGAAAAACGATGTGAAAGAACCTGGGTGTGAGAGATACTAAGGGGGAAATTACGGGGAAAGGACTTGCATGTTGGGGAAATCTTCTCTGAGTTGTATTTTGTTCTTATCCAGATAAGAAATGAAAAAAAACAAAAACATGTATCTATGCTTATAATTTTAAAATAAAATGAAGCCGAAAATTTAAATTTTTAACTATGTAATTTTTAATTTTTCAAAATTTCTCAATTTAAGACTAAAGAAAACATTAAAACTTTAAAATAAAACAATATACCAGAAAATTGTTGGCCTCTCTTATAGTCTTTGAAGCAGCATTCTAAATAAATCAGTATCCTCATATTAATGGTAAGATGAAGACTGATGTTTTTAACAACTATCTGTAAATCTTCATGTCTTTTTAAAATAACTAGTAAGAAAATTTGTATTTTTTCTCTCTGAAATTGGATTAAATGATTCATATACTTAATCAATATTTACAATTAATGAGAACAGCTTTTCTGGATGATGAACTATAAAATGTAAATCAGTATATTTAGCTAGTCGAGGTGCAGGTGGAAAGCTTGCTGGGACCTTTACCACATTTTGATTATGTGGGCGGGACATGACCAACACGTGCTGCTATTTCCTGGAGGAAAGGCCTTGCAGTTCATTTGAAGTGATTCCCAGGAACCAAGATAAACTAGATAGTTTCTTTCTTTTTTTCTTGGCCAGGGCTGGGTTTGAACCCACAACCTCCGGTATGTGGGGCCAGCTCCCTACTCCTTTGAGCCACAGGCGCCATCTAATAGTTTTCTTAATCTAGCACAGAGGTAGCCACTGTCAATTGATGGAGATTGACACAAAGATAAAAACCAGTCACAGGCCAGCAGTCAATAAACTCTTGTCCAAATATCATAAGATAGTTTTACTACCACCTTTCCTCCCGACCCAATAAAAAAGGACCTACAGTTGGCCTCGTGAGTTCACAGCTGGCCTCAAAGTTCTGAGACCCGTCCTGCTTAGAACAGGAGCCAACAGCACAATGTTTACAGTCAGAGTCAACCGGCAAATAGGGTTTTGCTAATACAAGTTTCCTCAAGAGGGAACGCAGACAGCCCCTTCTATGGCACTTTCCATCATTACAATTAAAAAGAAAAGGCTTCTGGAAAAGCCTTTTAAAATGATTCAAAACCTGGCTTAGCGATACCAAGAGCAAAACAATGACAACAAAATTTTAGTCTTAAAATTAAATGCATTTTAGTCCTGAAAGAAAAACTTGTCATGGCCAGTGGAGGTATATTTGAATATTGTTGAGAGGAATATTATGAAATGTGCTATGCTTTATAATTTGTCAGAATGTGTGTATTTGACATGGATTCTGTATTAGCATTTGCCTCATGGGAGATGGAAATCTAATCTCTCCTTCCCTCATCCCCAGAGAAACTGCACAAGTTAAATCACAAAATATAGGAGTCACGAAATAACGGAGAAAAGAATCACATACACAATAAAAACCTGGTTATGTCATTTGCATTTCTGAGAAGTGCCCAGGTGTTAACCGCATCATCCACTTCCACACAGTCCACAGAAGTGTCTCATCAACAGCCGGGACGAGCCAGGGGCACATACTCTGTGTCAAAGTGAGATTGTAGAAAGAACTCTCTAGCTCAAGGATGTGAGATTACTTGACTTCAGTATGATATTTAGTGATATCACTCATATTCTGACGCTTACATTTAGTTAGAGCATTTTATTAAATTAGTATCTTGCAGGAAGGGAAGAGTCGTAGCTAATATTTTGTCAGGTTGGTAGAGAGGACTTTAATCATCAGCTAAGGCCGTCAGACCTAACAGACCAGACGGAGTCAAATTAAAGGCAGTGATGAATTGGAAGCAATGAATTAACTACACCATCAACTAATTACTAAATTCACTCAAATCGCTTAACACCTCTGGGTTTCAGTCTCTTCGTATCTAAATGGTGGGATACTAAAACTCCGTCGGGTTTGAGTTGTGGTAAATTTATACCAACTCAACCTGCTTTATCTTTTGATCTCTTTAGATACATTTTCAGCTAAATTCCTTCTTCAGTTCCTTTACTCCTGAGGATTTAGATATTTCAACATACTACAGCACAAATAGCAGGAATCAGAATCACAAATGCTGCTCCAAATCTCTTCTAGATATACACAAAATCAAAACAAAATATCAACAGAAAGTCTGTGGCTGGCACAGTGAGTCACGCCTGTAATCCTAGCAATCGGGAAGGCTGAGGAGGATCCTTTGAGCTCAGGAGTTCAAGATCAGCCTGTGCAATAGCAAGACCTCTTCTCTTCTAAAAAGAGAAAAATCAGCCAGGCATTGTGGTTGGGCACCTGTAGGCCCAGCTGTGCAGGAGACTGAGGCAGGAGGATCCCTTTTGCCCAAGAGTTTGAGGTTACTGTGAGCTAGGTTGGCACCGTGGTACTCTAGCCTGTCTCAAAAAGTGAGGCTATGTCTCAAAAAAAAAAAAATGTCCTAAAAATGCTGATTTGGGGATGTCTGAGATTGTTTGTCTTCCCCAGCATCTAAAGCAGAGTAAAATATAGAAAACAAACTCACTGGACTATTCAGTCTTTCCATGTTAAGATAGAAGCTGAGCAGATCAGCCTCATGTAATGAACGTTAAAACCAGCATAAGTATATGTCATAATGGTCAAACCAAGAAGCAGTGTGAGAGCCCTTGTTTGAAAAATTAATTCGAAGAGGAAATGACTATGAACCGATGAGTAGATAAAGAAAATGGACACACACACATATAGTAGCATACTACTCAGCCATCAGAAACAATGAAATACTGCCTTTTGCAGCACCTTGGATGAAACTGGAGGCCATCTCCCAAGGGAAGTATTTTAAGAAGGACAAAACAGAGCGGTGCCTATGGCTCATTGAGTAGGGCACTGGCCCCATATACCGAAGGTGGCAGGTTCAAACCCGGCTTCGGCCAAACTGCAAAACAAAAAATAGCCGGGCGTTGTGACAGGTGCCTGTGGTCCCAGCTACTCTGGGGGAGGCTGAGGCAAGAGAATCACCTAAGCCCAGGAGTTGGAGGTTGCTCTGAGCTGTGTGACCCCAGGGCACTCTACCGAGGGCGATAAAGTGAAACTCTGTGTCTACAAAGAAAAAAGGAGGACAAAACAGATATCACCTATACTCACTTATAAATGGGAGGTAAATGATTGATCTATAAGGAACACAGAGTTGTATAATAAACATTAGAGACTCAGAAGGGGGGCGAGGGTGAGAGCAGAGTGAAGGATCAAAAATTACCTATCAGGGACAGCGTACACTATTCAAATGTCGGGGACACTACAAAGCCTTTCACCTCTATGCAAATCATCCACGTAACGAAAACACAGTGCACACCTTAAATCTACTGAAATATTATAAATTAAAATAAAAAGAGGAAATCAAAAGTAAAAGTAGCTGATGTCTGGTAATTAATCACGATGATTAGCATCCACTTTTTTTTTTTTTTAATGAGAAGTGGCTAATAAAATATTACTGTGGTTCTGAAAATGCCTTCTTCACCTGGGGTAATGCAGAAGGCCACAGAAATGGTCTACTCTGGAGACCGTTCCAAAGTAGACCATCTTTTCATTCTTTTTTCTTTTTTCTTTCTTCTTTGGTTTTTTCTCTGCCCCTTCCCCTTTACTCCTTCATTCCTTCGCTCCCTCCCTTCCTTCCTACTTTCCTTCCATCTTTCCTTATTACTTTGTTATTTTTTCCTCTGTCCCTAAATTATTTTGATTGTAACGGCTCTGAGGGAAGGAGTAATTCTGAAGATCATTTTGCCTCTGATTTAGGAAGTCTTTCAGTAGCAGTACACGATGCAATTTCCCTTATAGAGTGGGTAAGGACTGGCAATACTTTTTGGTAAAAAACCAGGCAGTAAACATGTTAAATGTGTTAGTCTCTGTCTTAACTACTCAATTCTGTTGTAGCACTACATCAGTCACAGGCTCTATGTAAACACATAGTCGGGGCTTTGTTCCCATTAAACTGAATTTACAAAAATAGGCAGTGGACTCCTTTTGTACATGAATAAGATTTACCAATGCACAAAAGTGAAGAGATCACAACTGAAATTTATGATTTGCACATACGGAGAAATGGAAATAAACAGAAATATTCAAACACATATTCCTGTGGACCTTACAAACACGGAAGGGTGCCATATTCTCTGCTTCCTCTGTTTGCTCTTTTCAGGCATGAAGCCCTTAACCTGAGATGTTGTCAGCCAGCCACACGCTGCAAAGAGCAAGTGCCCAGGCCACGGGACATTGAGTCCGAGCCTGCTAGGCAAGCCCTGTCTCTGCCACCTCCCCCCACCACCCCCGGTTGCCTGCTTTGGAAACTTTACTTCTTATCTCCCACCTCTGCCACACAGAGATACATACATAGTAATTCAGAAAGTCTCTGGTGTATTAATCTGCAGTGTGAAAATATATTTAGGACCGTAGAGGTTGCGCAAACACTTCCCAGCTATTTAGGTGTGTACTGTTCACACCTCAAGACGATGTTGCTTTATCCTTGTTTGAGAAAATGTATTCGAGACCTCTGCTGCATGTGACTCACATCTATTATATCATTCCTATTTTTTTTCTTTGTCAGGAATCTAGGCTTTAAACAACTTTGAAAAATATCTTGTCATATATTATACTCCAGCATAGACCAGTCCCTCCCAGCAGTCCCCAGTACCGGACCTGGTGGTAGGAACTCCAGTCTATTTGCCTCTGCTTCCCACTGCTATGAGGAATTTCTGGAAGTTAATTTCAGAAAAATTGCGACCCTGCAGATCATTCTGTGTGCTTTCATAGGATGAAGATAAAAATATGCCACATATCATGTTTTTCTTCTAGCTCTGAGTATTATATTTTCTGTGTGCTTTTTCTTTTGTTGTTTTTTTAAATTTTTTTATTAAATTATAATTGTGAACATTGATGCATTAATGGAGTACAATGTGCTGATTTGGTAACCACCTGCACATTCATAAGAATGATAAAACAAAATTATAGTTCTGTGTACTTTTTTAATGGTTTCTGTTCAAATTTGTTTTCTTAGCGTCCACTTTCTTGGAGTATTTATTTTTTTATTTTTTTATTTTTTTTTAAATACATGTATTTTATTATTCTTCATTACATTATTGGCCGCCCCCCCCCCCCCGGGGCGGTGCGCCGGTATGTTCATTTAAGACTAAACTAAAAACCACAGCGCCGGGGGGGGGGGGGGGGGTTGGGTATTAAATGAAAAACAAACCAACCAAAACCAAACCCCGGCGAGACAAAAAAAAAAAAAAAAAAACAAAAAAACAACAAAAAAGTATGTAGGGTGTGGGTTGTGTGTATTTGGATATGTAAAAAAAAAAAG
>CAUYRH010038822.1:0-23940 GCA_963574655.1 Perodicticus potto | reverse complement strand
GATTTCTTGCATCTGGTTGCTTTCAGAATTTTCTCCTTCATATTTACTTTAGTGAACTTAATTATGTTGTGCCTGGGGATGTCTTATTTGGGTTGAGTCGTGCTGGGGTTCTGAAACTGTCTGCCATCCGAATTTCAGAATCTCTTGGCATGTCTGGAAAGTTCTCTTTCATAATCTCATGAATAAGAGACTCTGTGTCTTGTGAAGCCACTTCATCGCTTTTGGGGGTCCCTATCAGGCGAATATTGGTTTTTTTCTAATTATCCCAGAGCTCTCTGAGATAGTGATCTGTTTTTGCCTTCCTTTTCTCTTCCTCTTTGGAGATTTGAGAGCATTCGAAAGCTTTGTCTTCCATGTCAGAAATCCTTTCTTCTGCTTGCTCCATTTTGTTACTGAGGGATTCTACTGAATTTCTCAGATCTTTAAGGGCTGCAACTTCTTGTCTCAGTGTGTCAAAATCTTTGGTCATTTTGTCTTTGAATTCATTGAATTTTTGAGACATCTTTTGGGTCATCTTTTGGATTACTGCTTGAAATTCTAATTCCATCTTTTCCTCCATTCCGCTGATCTTATTTGCAATCCAGATTCTGAATTCAATTTCAGACATCTCAGCCATTTGCCTATGAAGGAGATCTTGTGCTGTGTCTGCCTTGTCATTCCTTGGAGGAGTTGGTCTACTCTGATTATTGATATTGCCAGAGATATTCCGTTGATTCCACCCAAATGATTGTTTTTCACTGTTGCATTTGGCTGTCCTCAGAGTTGGAAAGATTTCTCTCGAAGATTAGACCCTGGTGGGACCACTCTATTGTTGCTGGAACTTTGTAGGGAGTGACCCTGTGTATTTCCTCTGGGACTGCCCCACCCAGGGAGTTCTGGCTGTGGGAGCAGCTCTGGAGTGTGGCACCCCTGGATCCAGCAGCAGGGCAGGGGATGGTGCACACATTTCTGGGAGTGCCAGGTGCAGTGCCGTGTGATAGCCAGGAGAGTTCCAGGCCGAGGGTGGGCCTACAGAGGCCTGGCAGTCACCGGTGGAGTCCCTGGCAGAGGGTTGGCTTGCGGAGACCCTGCAGACTCGGGGCACAGGGGCGCGCAGTTGCTGGGGGAGTTCCTGGCCAGGGGCGGACTTGTGGGGACCTGGCAGTCACCGGTGGAGTTCCTGGCAGAAGGCGGGAGTGCGGGGCCCGGCAAGCACGGAGCATGTGCATTCTATCGTGCATTCTATCACAGACTCGCTTATTCTGACTCTGTCTCCTCTCCTGCCTGCAGAACGCCAGCACGGCGTCTCTCTGCTAAAGATCACCAAGCTCCGCCAAAGATTAAAAGCTATCTATTCTATGAAGTCTGCTTTACTCTCTCTAAGACACTCTTTCTGTCTCTCTCCAGCTAAAGTAAATAGCCCTCAGGCACCTAAGAGAAACTGAACCTGAGCAAGGTAACTTAGCAGTCTGTGTCCAGAACCTAGTTATGCCGGGCCGAGACCTGGCCAGTCCTGGGCTCTGACAAGTGGTGTCAGTAGTGACACATGACAACTTCCTTTCATTTATGGGCTTTTAAATCAGATTTCTAAGAAATAGGCTTATATCCTTCATTTTTCCTTTAAGATTTTAAAGGCGAGAGATGAAAACTTTCTTTTGATATGACTTAATTTAGTTCATAAGAGCTTTATTGGTCTTCCCATTTCCTTTTTATTCTCAGATGAATGAAAAGGACATAAGCATTGCTATTTCAGCTCAAGTAATTAGTCTCCTAAGCCTAGTAAATACTATGTAAATAATAATTCTGTGATTGTATGTATTTATTGCCTGGAGTAGGGTTTCAAAATGAGAAACTTTAAGGTAATGTACCTAGCCAGTTTTGTACTTTATATGCAGACACAATTTTCTTCAGAGTCTAGTGGGAAATAGTTTCCTCTGTGGAACAATGCCTCTATTTGTGATTTCTCTCAAAGTATGTGTATAAATGCACTGAAATTGGTTATTGGTCAAAGGCGTTCAGCACCCAAATGTGGACCGCTGTTGGTTAGGGGAGCAGTCATTGCAAAATGTGGTTTTCTAAGATAGTGCATTATTTTTTCTTAGGTAAAAAGGATTATTTTCTTCCCCTCATATCTGTTACCTTCCATATTTTTGTGCTTTGAGTGTCAGAATGTGGATCCTTCACAACAGTATCTTGCACTATCTGTAAATTGTTAATGAAAGCCAATTTTTAATTTACGAAATTACTTTTTGGGCTCCATCTACAAGAAAAGAAGTCCCTCAGGCTTTTTAGTATTAGTGGAGAGGCCTTTGTTATCCACCACTCATTCAGTATACCCACTTTTCCAGCAGTATGGACTTGTCATTCATAGCATGTACTCCGATTTGTGCATAAACCTTTATTATGGCTTGTGGATTTTCTGTTGCTTCTGGCTATAATATCTTTTTTTTTTTTTTTTTGGTTCGCTGCCTTATATATGATGCCAACCACAAAGGAAGATATAAAAATTATTGAGTGAATATATATAAACTTCTGCAGCCACACTGAGGCTTTTCTTTACACATTGATTTAAAGAATTCCTAGATTTCTAACCTGGGAGAAAGCTGGTCAGATTTCTTAGGAAACTAAGTACTCAGAAGACAAACGCACTTGAAAAGTTTCCCAATGTATTTTGGTCCGTAAGACTGTTCTCATTTAATGCCAGTACAATAGTTTGATATTTATGGTCTCCTTTTTTGAGATTATTATATTTCTTTTTTAAAATGATCTTTGTTTTTAGGAGAAATAAAAACATCTCTGCAGAAAAATAAGAACCATGATCTTCTATTATAACTGAGGAGTAGTTTTCTTACTGCACATACAGTCCTAAGAAGGCCAATAGTTGTTCTATATTGGAAGAGAACCTCACTAATGAATGATAATTCTGTTAGTCATGTTGTCAGCATCACTGAGAAAGCTTTGTGCCTTGGAAGGTATTGGTAGATACAAGCAAAAGCTAAGTTGGATAATGATATTTTTAATAGTCACCCTGGTCACTAACTTGACTACACATGTTTATTATACATTATTCTTGTTCTGACCAGGAAAAGAATGGAATTCAGTTAGGGCTAGACAGAGATCTCTGCGTGTGTTGATTGAGAATTTTCTTTGCTTTTGAATTGCTGCAGCTTTCTTTTAGAAGATGTAATTTTGTATGACCCAAATTTACTTGGGAGGAAGCAGTGCTCCCAGGATTATATGGAGAATTAAGCAGTTGGAGCTCTTTATTTCATTGCAGTGTCTTTGGTTACAGGTTATATGATTTTATGCCTTGATTTATAAGAATAGCTTATTCACTTGATTTTATATCAAAGCATATCAGAAGAGTGTAATATTACCATTTAAACATCTCTTTACATGTGGAAAAGTTCGGATAGAGAATGGAAGTAACTGATTTTGACTCAGTGGCTAAGAATAATTAAACATGTTAGAGAAGTATGTTCCTCATGACAAATCGTTGAGGATGGCAGTATATTCACACTTTTTTCCTACTTTTTCTCTTTTTCATTTTATTTAGTAAATATTGTGCACAAAGAATTCTAAGTATGTTGAAATTTCAAGGATGATGTAAGAAACCTAAAATGTCAAGGATTATAAATCTCTCTTGTTTGTCACCACTTTTTCCTTCCTTTTTTGGTTTACAAGACTTATGTTCCAAGATGGAGCTTTGAAATGTTAAAGAGTTCCAGGATATTAACATTAAAAATGAACTTGGCTGCTGAATGGTTCTATTGATGTCAGTTCTGGAAACTCAAATCATGTCCAAATAAATTACATGGAAACTGTAAACATTGTCTACTTTTCCCTGTTTCTCCTTGCCCATCGCTGATTTTTATGAACTATTCAGAATGAGAATGATTTGTTCCTGGCAGTATGTATGGTTATCCCAAACTCCAATATTTTGAAAAGATGTCTCATGGACTTAAGTTTTAAATCAGAATATTATTTCTGTTGATCTTCATTTGAATTACTGTGTAATAAATTGATATGAACATATGATAAGGCTTCCCTTTCCTAAGAGGAAAAAATGAAGATAAAATGAAGACTGTGTTTACTAAAAAGCAAAACAAAAGAAAACATTTTACTGTAGGGTTGTGCAAAAACCAAAACCACAGATGTGTCTTGGTAGTTATATATAACAGGAAAAGTCAAACAAGAATTAGTTGCCTCTAGGAGAAACTTATTTAGAAGTCCCAGGTATTCCTAATCACCACTTTCTTTTACTTCTAATGCTAGGAAATGCTACTTCAGTCGGCCCTTCTTTATTTCAACCAGCAGTCATTTTAGCATAAATACAGTAAATTGTTGAAATAAAAACATCTCATTACTTCACAGAGAAAGACTCCAGTAGAGACTGTGTGGAAATTCTACTGAAATAATCACTGAGCTCTAGAGTTACGTTCAGTATTTCTTAAGCTTAACATAAATCTACATTTCTTGGTGATAATGTGTGGCCTTATTGAAAGTCTGTTTTGGGGTGAAATGTTATCATTGGCTTGGTAATAATGGTTATCTTAAGAATAAAGATAAGAGAAAGGGAGTATTGAGAAGCTTTTACATGTCAGTTTCCACATTAGGTATTATTATACCTAATTCACATACATTGTCATTTTATTCTCATTAACATTAGAAAGTAGGAGTCACTACTTCTGTTTTGCGTAGAGGAAACTGTGAGTCTTAGAACAGTCAATGGCTTATTGTCCCATAGCTAATGAGCCTGTAGCTGGATTTAAATGAAGGACATCATGGCTACCAACTTTGCCCTCTTTCCCGTCCTGCCACTTCTCTCAATGTTAGAATCCTCAGATGGTAGCTTGTCCTTGTGGAAGTCTGTGAGGAGATTCTGCTATGAGAACTGCAGAATATTTTCCCTGATGAAGCTACTAGAAAGGTCCAGCTCAGTTGAATTCAGGAAAATGTTTCCAAAGTTGTAAATGGAAAGGCCCGTTCATTGCACTTGAAGGGATGGAATAAGGAATTCCCCACTGACTCTTTAGCAGAATTAAAGTTATAAGGGTATTCAATGATATGGTTCTTGATCTCTGGGCAGTGATACAGTCAAGAACTAATGTTCTGGGCAGCGCCTGTGGCTCAAAGGAGTGGGGCGCTGGCCCCATATGCCAGAGGTGGCAGGTTCAAACCTGGCCCCGGCCAAAAACTGCAATAAATAAATAAATAAATAAATAAAGGTTTGTTTTTTAAAAAAAACAACTAATGTTCTGTAAAATTGTTATTAACAATAAAAATTTTGCCTTTGATTTAAGTTCTTATCTGAGCCTAGCAACTCTGGAAAAGTGGCAGGGGCTGAAATTTGATTGGGTAAATTAGCTTGTTAATAGTTGTCAAGATTAGGTCTGCTATGATTTGTCTTGGATGGCTTATTTTAAAAGGACCTAAATTCACCAGAGAGCAGCCCTTTGCATCTTCATATATCACATTCAGAAAGTTATATTGAAGGGGTAAATGTTTAAAAGTAGATTATGTTTGAGTGTAATGGTGATGTTACTAGGTGCAAATGGTGCGTCTCATTTTGTTTTTATTTATTTATTAAATCATAGCTGTGTACATTAGTGCGATCATGGAGTACAATGTACTGGCTTCATATACAATCTGAAATATTTTCATCAAAGTGTTCAACATGCGTCTCATTTTGTTAGTGCTTTATTTTTATTACATTGGCAGTATGTTGTTACTATAGGAAAGGTGGAAAACACTAACAACAATTATCAGAAACTTCAGTAGAAAAAGCACAATCCAATTTCAGCAATGTTAATAACTTGATGTATAGTATTTCGGATTTTAACTGATTTTCTTTTATTGAACAGTTGCATTGCTTTGGTTGTTTAATCACAACAAAGTCATCGTGAGTAAGGCTTCAAAAATATTTATAGAGTACTGTGCACTTTTGTTATAAATATTTTGAATGTCCTAATATTTGTATGCCTTTTAATGGGATTTGCACATTTTCTGTATTTTTACATTTTTATGAATTCATGCATGTTTATCTTTTCACTGTACATTCTTCTATTCCTGTTATGTCCACAAGAAACTTTTCCATATTTATTGTGTCCCTGTATGTGTCAGCCATTTTGTAAGGTACGTATCAAATGATAGTGTCCTCTTAGAATTTGACATTTAGTGTTTGTTTATATATTTCATTGTAGAGGACCTTTGTTGGTATTGGAAATAATGATTGCTGCATTTTTTTTTTTTTTGGAGCTTTAAGACTTGTTTGTTTGGTAGACATAATCTCAGTCTCACGGACTGTCTAAAATTTAACATCTGATTTTGTTTACCAGAATAAAGATCATAGGTTTTATTTTCTGAAATGTGTTACATTGTGTACTTCGTAACATCTTGAGACCAGATAAATGTAAATAAGATATTTTTTTAAAAAAAGCTGAGAGGAATATTGTGACAATTTATTTGCTATTAACAAATGTGGCGTGCTCTGTAAGATAATCATGTTAACCAGTACACCGGTCTTCCTGTATCATTAACATCTCCCTAATAGTCTGTCATGCGATGCTGAATCAAGGGTAGCATTAAAGAAATTAGAATCAGCTGCTAAGCTGGAATGTTTACATCTGACAATATCCTTAAAAAACAATGGTTAAAAAAAACCCAAAAAAACCAGGACGCTGTTTCTTTGATCAAGTTACTGGATGAAAGAAGTCTGTAGCTGTAAACAAATTTCTTTCTCTTGAGCAAATACCTGAGCAGAAGATCATAATGTCTCCACAGCTACTTCCTTGTGGATCCACATTTGAGCCTTTTCCACGACTTCAGCCATCAATATCTGATTCAAGAAAAAGGTACCGTAGGGTATGCTACAACACCCAGGGGTGGAAATGAGGCTAATAATTTTCAGATGTTTTTATTGACAGGGATAAAGTTATAATTATTTCTTCCTTATTTTTCTGAAATGGTTTTTCATAATCTGTAGTTGTATGAATTTACATTGCATGTTTTAAATATATATGTGTATATTTAATGGTCAATGGGAGATACACATTTCAGAAACCTCTCTAAATCATTACTAATATTCAATTCAGAAATTCGTTTTTGTGATAACTTAGAATAATTGAGTATATTGAGTGTCCTCTGACTTTAAAGCATTACTGAATTGCTCTAATTTGACATAAAATTTTTTTTCTAACAGTATTATTTAAAAGCAAGTTTTTTGAATCTGTTACACTCAACCTTTGCTCTACAAAAGTCATTGATAACATTATTTATCTTAACATACTTATTCAGGATTTAAATGTATGCAAATATGGGCAATGTAATGCACAATCATATCATGTCAGATTTTTTTCTCCTTTTGGATGATTTGAGTAGCTCTCTCTCAAAATGCCTGCTTTCTGTTCCTTTTATCAGTACATTTTAGGCCAGGCTGCCAGCATTACAGATGGGGTTGTAACAAACACGCTGATGTCACCAGTCAAGGGAATAATTCAACCTAATGAGCAAGGGAAGTGTTAACCAATTTTTATTACTGACAAACAGAAGCCAGCAAGAAGGAAACTCCCACAAAAACATAAATCTCTACTCCATTAATGATTGTATTTTTTATGATCAACACTTAAAACTGAAAAACTTCTTTCTTAAATGGATCGTGTTATATAGTAAGTGGGTAATAACCCATAATGAGTGAAGACTTATTGCATGACTTAATAGCTATTTAGTCAATATCACTGGAAAATAAGAAGCCAGGGCATGGCATTTCTGTCTGATCCTTACTTGAACGGTTCTAAGATAAGCGAGGAAAGGAATCACACATAATTTGTTTTTGCAACTCAAATGCCAGCTTAGAATTTTGCGTTATGTTCAGAATAAAACTAGTGGTATCTAAAGACTATTTCTCAATCTTTGTAAATACTAGGGGCTACTCAGGATTGTAATATTGGGAGTAAAGTGTTTGCTCAGAGTAATTCTATACCTGATACTAATTTTGTAGAGAATTCTATCTTAAAATCAAAAGGATTTCTCTTTGTGGATTTCCAGTGATCAGAATACTGGTCAACTAAACAAATCAGGAAATTGAAAATGAAAAGGATCTTTTGGCATAAAAAGCATACTTTTTAAATTTCTTTTTTGTGGCATCATATCTCACAGCAACCTCAAATTCTTGGGCCCAAACGACCCCTTGTCTCAGCCTCTTGAGTAGTGGGGACTACAGATGCTCACCATGATGCTCAGCTAGTTTTTCTATTTTTAGTAGAGATGACAACTTGCTCTTGCTTAGGCCATCCACTTGCCTTATTCTCGCAAAGTGGTAGGATTATAGGTGTGAAGCACTGCTCCCAATCAGTTCTTAATTTCTGATCTAGGGTTACGTATTATATAATTGACATGACCATTGTCCAGCAGTACTGGTTATGGAGATTTAAAATTTGGTGATGTGATGGTTGTCGTTCCATTTCTTACTGTTGCCCTATTTTTTCAAAAAATCCTTATTGGAGGTAGTTAATTGGATTCCCTTTATGGCTAAGCCAGTTGGTAGTTTTAAGAATAAGGAAAATAGTGGGAGAAACTTGGTGCATTAGCAAGAATCATGTTCTAAGAATTAGTTTGATGTTCAGTTCTTGCTTTGTTGTTATATGTGAAAGAGATACACCTCTGTTCAAATTTCTTATCTACTTTAGGCTTTCAGTTTTCTATTTATTGATAAAATGTGGTTTGAAATGATTCCTTGTATAGAAGTATACCATGACCCTTTGCATCTAATGTTTGTACAGAACAGAGTTTAAGAGGGGAGTGAGTCTTCAAAATGCAATTTATTTTTATTGCAAAATTGCACTTATTACTAGATCCCACTTCATAAATTAGTAGTGTGATCTTGGGTAATGTACTGAACTTTCTGAGCCTCACCAATCTCATCTATATGAGAATAATAATTCTTAGCTCAAAGGATTTTTGTAATATTAAATAAAAAAATGCTTAACATATAGCAGGCATGTTTTCAAATATTGTGGTCCACCTGGGTACTAAAATAGTATTAATTGATATAATACACATACACTTTGGAAAAGAAAATGCTCATTGGTGATATTCATTATTTGGGATCTTTTTTTCTTTTATTTCAATTTTACCTATATGTGTCAATTTCCTGTGTGCTTTTAATTTCTTACATGATTAGGATAAAGTTGTTAGATTCAGTGATTGCTGAAGATGCTCAGGTGGAAAACTAGGTTTCCGAAATAGTTTTTTGATTTCCAAATTGAAAATTTTCATGGCAACTTCTGATTTAAACAAAGTAGGAAATAGTTTTAATGTCAGCAGATTATAGTGAGAAATGAAATCAAGCCTATGCTTTTTATAATATATATTTTTATATGAAATATATCCCTTCATGTGTACCAGAAAGTTTTCTTCACATTAAATTATTCAAAGTAATTAGAACTTTTTTCAGTTGTAAGTTTATAATTTTTATTTAAATGAAAGTTTCTGAGCAATTAAACATATATCCATCATGTGCTGGAAATGTATGCTATTTTCAAAGAGCACATGCTGGTTCACAAGGAGAATAATGGTTTCCTATTAATATTCTTCCTCATGAAAGAAATTCAAGCTGCTTTTAAAGTACTTGAAAGTATAAAGATAATAGCCTCATTTTCAGAAAATTTCTTAGATTATTAATATCATTCATTTTACGTCACCCCATTTTACTAGTTTACTAGTAAAGTGTCTTTATTTACATGTAATTTTACCTAGCTTTATGGTGGTATGATATATTTTCATATCTGCATTTAAGCTTTTATGTTACTAATACTTTATACTTAAATAATAGAAGACAAATTACTAAAGCCTATAAACAGCTTTTGTAAGTGCTGTGAGGTTCGTCTTTTTATATTAAAACGTGTACAGAAGGTAATTACTATTCCTAACACCCTTTTGCGTCTTTTGAGGGATGTACAGTGGAACCTCCACAACTGACCACCTCGTTGACCTAACTTTCACAGAACAGACACGCATCTCACGTGCTCAGTGTACCTTCGGCCTGTTTCCTCACTGTTGACCACCTCTGTTTGTTGACCCATTTGTTACAATCCCTCGAGGGATGATCTGTGTACTCTTGCTTTATTCAGATGATCTATGTGTTCTTGTCCAGTCTTCAAATGTTCCCAACACAAAGTACTGGATTGTGTCCTGAACTTTTTTGCAACCCCATCAATGTGTTGATTGATACATGCATACCCACATACACACACAGTCAGTTCTCATACTCTCCTTATGTTCTGTAAACTTCCGTGGGCTCTGGACTAGTGAATACTGAATGTTGTGTCTAGGGTAATATGGGAATAGGTTCTTGCAAATCTCTGATCACATTTTGGTCAAGCGATCAATACATATCCTTGTTTTATGTCTTTCTCTGTTTAAAAGCACTTTTAAAAATATTTTTCCTGTTGTTAGATATATTTCCTTGCATTAAAACACTAGCTGAGATGAGTTTCATGTTTTTCTGGGCCTAAGTAACATGACTGTTAACTTGACTATAAACAGTCACGTGAACTCCTGTGGCTTTCAGCCTCACTACAGTGATCACAGTGCTGCCCACTCTGCTTTTCTTTTTATTTTTTTTAAATTCCTCATTGTCTCATGAATCTACAAATTTACCCACTTGAATATCCTTTCCTTAGCATCATTATGTGCTATTGATGTTTGGTTAGCACTTTTCAAAGCAGATACATCAGGGACTTTCCTCTTCCTCTTTCTGACTGAAAACTGAATTCACAAACAATACCCTCTGACTCATGCCTAACCGAAGTTCATCTAAAACACGTATATTATCCATTGTAAGGTACGTTGTAGCCTTATTGCACTTAGGAAGAGCAGCTAGCAAATGAATATTACTCCTGAGGGCTATTTTAAACAGCAAAGTTACTGACAAAAAGCACAAAAATAGAGAAAATACGTTACTGATGAGACCATAAAAAGGACACTTTCTTATAGTATAAGAGCAATGAGAATTCAGAGCATGGATTTGTTCAAGTTCAGCTGGGACTTGCATGAAGACCTGAAATTTTTTCTTGCTTTATACATATCTACAAATGACTGTGCAACACTGTGAGTATTAATGTAGTCTTTTCTTCTCTGTCCCCTCATCTCCAACAATTGAAAACCGCTGGTGAAAGCTGCTCTTTTATCTGGTATCAGCCACCCTGGTAGATGCTCAAGCTAGAAAACTGGGAGCCATATTTGATGTCTTGCTTTTCACAAAGACCTCTAATATAGAAAAAACCACCAAATTACTTTTGTTCTGTTCCTAAATAAATAAAAAAAATTTGTATATATTTTAAATTTACTTACTATCATCTTTTTTGCGATCTGGCATTTCCTCACATCTAATCTTGATGCTTTTAATGTAATCTTTATGCTGATATGAACTTTCAAAAATAATGGGCTTAATAAATTATTCATTATTTAATTGACTTTCCATTACCTTAATTCTGTTTATTTATTTATTTGAGACAGAGTCTCACTCTGTTGCCCTGGGCTGGGATAGATTTCTCTGACATCATAGCCCCCAGCAGCCTCAATCTCTTGGGATCAAGAGATCCTCTTTTCTCAGCCTCCCACGTAGCTGGGATTATAGGTGCTAGCTACAGTGCCCAGTTAATTTTTCTATTTTTTAGTAGAGACAGGCTGTCACTGTTGCTCAGGTGGGTCTCAAACTCCTGAGCTTAAGCAATCCACCTGCCTCAGCCTCCAGAGTACTAGGATTAGAAGTGCGAGCCATCACACCCAGCCTCCATTGCCTTTAGTTTAGTATCCAAATTCAGACTCCTTAATATTGCTTAAAAATATTTCACCCTTTTATCATCATCTTTCTTCAGTTTCTCTGCTCTAATCATAGCAAAATAAAATAATTAAAAATTGAAGGTTATACTATAAAAAATACTTAAAGTGTTTACAAAATATTGTGTTATGGAAGTCTAAACCTAGTGTTTTATTTGAATTACTAGTTTTTAGTGTAGAAGACAGTTTATTTAAAACAAAATTAGGTCTAAAGTGATTGTCCTCCCTATTTGTAGCTAGAAATAGAAGTAAAAAGAAAATTTGATAGTTAGGAACTACCTCAATAGGTAGATAAGCAAAATATTGCAAGCACCCCCCAGTATTTGTTATGATAATGTTATCTAGGATATAGGCAAAGAAGAAGTTGCTTAACTCTGAAAATAAATATTATTATGAATGGATATGCTGTTAATGTGAATTTTACTATTTTATATCTTATGTATTATATCATGTATGATAAACACTTAAAACACAATCACTAACTGGTATAGCATTATTTTCATCACTTGTAGCATTTATGAAATATACAAAGTTATTATAGAATATGATATTTGCAATAGGACAGTTGTTTACTTGACATTGTCTTTAGTGGGCATCAGTTATTTCATACTGCTAGAAATCCATTCTCATATTCTAGGTAATGATTATTGAGTTATTAGTTTCTTTCTTGTTTCTTTTTGTTTCTGCACTCTCAACCCATGGGTCTTAGTTCCCTTCTCTACCCTACCCTCATTTAAACCCCCAATTTGAGATTGAAGAATGTGATCAAAACCAAGTCATTTAGAGAACTTTATCCTCCAACTTCAGTTTTTAATTTAGAGATGGATGTATGACACAGTCAAATGCATTTTCTTTTAATTCTGGTAAAGACTTGGGTCTCTTTATATCTGTACTCAACAAGAATAAATGCATATTTGCAAAGAGTGGTATTAGTATTTTAATGGCAATTCTATGACCTCTTTTACCCCATTTGGACACCCTTGATTTCCTTTTCTTGCCTGATTGTTCTGGCTAGGACTTGCAGTGTTACGTCTAACAGAAGTGAAGCTAGTGGGTATTCTTATCTGGTTCCAGTTCTAAGTAGGAATGCTTTCAATTTTTCCCATTCAATACAATGTTGGCTGTGGGTTTGTCATGTATGGCCTTCATAATTTTGAGGGAAGTCCTATTTGGGTCTATTTGGCTAAGTGTTCTTATTATAAAAGTGTGCTGAGTTTTGTTGAATGCTTTTTCCATGTCTATTGAAAGATTCATATGGTCTTTATTTTTGCATCGATTTATGTGGTGGGTTACATTTATAGATTTGTGTTAGTTGAACCATCTTTGCATCTCTCAGATAAAGCCTGCTTGGTGTGATGAATATTTTTTGATGCGCAGCTGGATTTGGTTTGCGCATGATGGGTAAAGAACCTAAACCCAATGCAAAAAACTCTTAAGAATCCCAGAAGAAAGAGCAAATAGACAACCCACAGGATAGGAAACAATATTTGAAGGCTGTGCATCTGACAAAGGACTGATAACCAAAATCTAGAAGGAACTCAAGCAAATCATCAAGAAACAACCAAACAACCCCATTAAAATGTGCATAAATGGATGAACAGAAACTTTTCAGATGAAGATTTACTAATGGCTAACAAACTCTTGAAAAAATACTCAATGTCTGATTGTTAGGGAAATGCAAATCAAAACCACAATAAGATACCACCTAATCCCAATGAGAATGGCTTGTATTAAAAAGTTCCAAAACAACAGATGCTAACTTGGATGTGGAGCGAAAGGTTCTCTTATACATTATGGGACTATAATCTCGTGCACCCTTTACAGAACATTGTATGGAGATGTCCCAAAGAAATTAAAGTAGACCTATGTCAGATCTGATCCAGAATCCCACACCTGGGTCTGTGCCCAAAGGAAAAAAAAATGTTCACTTTATGAAAAGGATACCTGCATCGAATATTCACAGCAGCACAATTCACAATTACAAAAACATGGAAACAACCCAAGTGGCCACCAACATGTGAATGGTTCAATAAAATGTGGAGTACTACTGAGCCTTAAAAAATGGTGAGCTGGTGTCTTTTTGGACAGCCTGGGGAGAACTGGAAACCATTCTTCTAAGTGAAACATCAGAAGAATGGAGAAGCAAACACATGTACTTGATACCAAATTTGAACTAATCAATCGACACTTAAGTGCACATATGGAAGAAATTCTCAGTGAAAATAAAGCTGGGATGGGGAAATTCACACCTATTGGGTGCCATGCCCATGGTTTGGGTGAAGGACACACTTCTATGTATAACTTTGACTCTTTTTGTACAACCACAAAGTACATAAAGAAAACATGTGTGCACCCGTTAACGCTCTGAAATTAAGAAAAAAAAAAAGGACAAATGCAATCTGTGGAGCAGGTGCAGACATTGTGCTGTCATGAAGGAAAATCTTCTTCCTTAAGTTTAGAGCAAAGGAAGTGAAGCTGGGAGATGGAGAAAAATAAGTCCTTGGTGTAATCAATGAGTTCTTGCTTCAAGCCATGCCTGCAGGCATCACTAGCCAGCACTTTCACTTCCTAATTTACACTAATTTGATTAGGTTTTCTCTATTGCAAACTAAAGTGTCCTAAGTGATATTGTACATAATAAATAAAATAATCAGGCACCTGCAAAGTATTTTAAGAGACACTGCATAAACATGAAAATTACAGTAACTTGATTATTACAGATTTTACTGATTCTTCATATACTTTAGAATATTGGTTTGATATACATTCATCTATTTTTCATCAAAAACTTCTGGTGCCTCTGATAATAATACTTTTTTGTGTATGTATTATTTTTCAGCATTTATATCTAGTTTGTAATAAGCCTGGAAGTCATTTATGGACAGCTAAACTAAATTCACCTAAAATACTTTTTTCAGTTTTGTTAACATAACGTGAAGTAAATTTACAAGAAACCCATTTAGTATGAAAAAGGTTAGAATTTGTGAATATGTGTTTAGAAAATTAACGCAGGATTGAAATGGAGTTGCCAAGCGTCAACACTCTCTACATAAATATATTGCTAAAATATAATTTATATAGAGATCTTTATAGAGTTTGGTATATTGTTAGACAAAGCTACAGGTATTATTAGCAATTCCTTTTTTTTTAAATCAAGTAAAGTGATCTATCATTAAGAAGAAAAATTTTATTATAATTGATTCTCAATTGCTTCCTTGGTGTTTGTCTGTAATTAGGCTTTAATTTCACATAAACTGTTTTAATTGTAAAGAACACCTTTGTTGTTAATGGTAAGTCAATGCTTGCTTAATTTTTATGAATGTAAAAATGAAACATGCATATTTTCATAAATACTAGTGTTGTAAGCTAGTCTGCATTCTATCAGTACTCTTCAGAATTTACCACTCTGTTCTATAGTGTTGAATTGTTACATGTTAATGGAAACCTAAAATCTTACATCTACAGGGAGATAAATACTTTACAGTGATTAGAATGTGAGGCAGCAGCCTTCGAAGTTCTATTGACAAGCCTCAGGGTCATGGAAGTGTCCATGCTATAGTTACTCACCATGTCCATGGCTGCTAGTAAAGTTATTCTCGTCATCACATGCTGGAAATGTCATACAATCAAATCCTCAGAGTCCTTTTCCATGAACATTGGAATATGATAGTGAGCCAGGACTTAGAAGTTTAGTGTATTCCTTTAGAATTTTAAAACGTATTTTCCAATTTTCCTAAACCAGAGACAGGCTGAATCTCTAGATTAGATTAAGTCATCTGTTGTGGCTTTGTTTCATTTGTTCTCTGAGATGAACTGTATTCATTTTTGTTTTCCTCTAAAAGCTGATGACCTAAAAGTCAGACTTTTTGGTTTGGGAGAGATCTCATATGTTCATTTCAAGGACAAATAGCTTCACGATTCTAAAAGGCATATTTAACAGAATTACTAAAGTTGCAGCTTTAGAATTTAATGACTTGTTAATATGTAAAAGATGACATCCAAAAATAATGAAAATCAATTATTTTCTGGTTTATATATAGACTAGTTATTTAAATATATGTTGACATTTAAATACTACATGTACTTACTTAAATGTTTAGGTAAATGTTTACGTAGTGTGCATTTTTAGCCACATTTTATCTATGATTTGTGTGAAGTACCTTAGCTATTCTGGAAGTATCATTAAGGAAAATACTTTTTTTTCACTAGTGCCTCTGTCACCCAGAAGGACACAATGATACTATGACCAGTTCATTTGATGGAGTTTTGGGAGGGGAACGATTGGAGGAGATTGCTGAGTGAGAATTCCAAATAAGTCCCAACATATCCAGACAAAGATGATTGAAAATTAGAAAGAAAATGTTGATAAAGCATTTGTAGTTGCCAACATGATTTTGATACATAAAAATGTAAATAAGAGCAAGAAGAGAACAAACTTTTACGTAGAAAAACTCATTCAAAGCTCAGCAAATGAATTAAATGCTTAATATGTGTATCTGGCATTGTGTTCGTTCTCAAAACACAAGCGAAATGAACAAAATAGACACAGTCCTTGCCCTCAATTTTAGATAAAAGCAAAGCCATTCCTGGCAGCTCTGGAGGGACACACAGCAAGAAACATGCCCTTAAATCAACTCTTGATGAGGCTCTTAGTTGGATGTTATTAATGGTGCATTCCATCTGGTGGCTTCCTGTCTGTTTATTTTTGCTCATTATTCTTGCAAGGCCCTAAGCTTAGCACTCCTGCTTCCACTTTGCTCAAAGAGAGTATGCACTTTCAACAGAGAAGTATGCCAAATTTCTAATTATGTAAATATTTTTAAAGTTACTTCATCCCTCCTCTTAAGGTTCTGCCTTCTATGTCCTATGACATAAAAACACATATTTGATTTCTAACACCTCTTTGAAAAATACAGACCATAAAAACTGCAGTTCCAATACTTTGCAGCAAGTCCTTTGTGAAAAGAATAGAGTGCACTAAGCAAAAACACGTGTGTGTCAGTTGACTAAGGCTTTGAAGAGGATGAAGTTCCCATGGCATCCAAAGTCAGAGCTCAAGGAGGCAGGGCACAGTCTGGAAGCAAGGCAAAAGAAAGCTTAGTTAATTTAGGAGTTGTTCATTTTTCTTAGGGTCCAGCTGAATATTTCTATTGAAAATTTGTATGATAATTCAATCTGGTAGAAGAAAGGAAGAAGTATCATGGTATGCTAAATAATTCCTATCATCCATGGCAAATGAGAAGCATGCGCTCTCAAATTAACTAATGTGTTCCCTTTTGGAGCAAGGTTATTTGGGAGTTTCTGTTTCTCAGCATAGATGCCAGATGGCAGTATCCACAGATTGCCAGCCTCTGCATGCTGATAGTTGTCAACTTTGGATGCTCACAGAGTGTTGGAAGTAACTACTGCAGAGTAACTTTTAATCCCATGTATATTAGTGAGCATCCACTGTGTTACAGCACTGGGCACACAATTAAAGGCAAAACTGATTAAAATATCATCAGTGGAGGCTGATGTTTAATACGGCTTTAAGAAGTACTGTGATGACAAATCTCCTCTGACCTAAAACCAATTCTGAATTCTGTATGCCATAATCGGAAATAATTGAGGGAAGGAGGAGGATAGGATAGGGGAAATTAGCAGGTAGATCAGGGTACTTCTTCCTCAGACTCAATAAGGTGATGTGAAGGAGAAGGTGGGAGGCTATTTCCTTTTCAGTACTCACCTCTGTGTCACTATACATCACTCACGTTAGGGTTCTAATCTGGCAGCTTTTACAGTTACATCTAATTAAAGGTCATGCCTCAGAATAGAAGACTTTCCACATCACAGCACTTTCAATGATACAAAATATTTTGTTGCTATTTTTGTGGATTGATACATGGATGGAGCTTCAATTTGTGTTCAGTTTGTTTTATTTTTCATCGAAAGTTTTGTTTTGATTTGTTTCCCATGTCTTGTGTAGAACATAAATTTTAACCTGAAGGCAAGTTTAAATATCTTTAGGTCACTGTTGCTTGCATGAACCAAACATGTGTGTTAGCTTTTTTATTTCTTCTTTTTTACTCTGCTAAAAGACTTTTACTATTTAAAGAACTTTAAAGAATAATACCAAGATGTCCTTAAATTAAAAGAGAATTCAGGTATAACTACATGACTTCGGCTGAACCCCGAGAAGAATGGATTTAGCATCAGCTTACACAGGGACAAGGTTTCAGGGAAGAAGTTCAGGAATTTAGATTTGGATATACTGGGTTGGAAATGTCTACTAGAGATTCAAGTAGAAAAGTTGAGTAGGCAGTTGAATGAATATATGAATTTGGGGGAGAAGACTAGGCTGGAGATATAAATTTGGCAATCCTGGGCATGTCCATGGATTGCATTTTGAGTGTAGCTATAAAAGAGGATGGATTTTAAGAATAGACCAGAAACAACCAGCCAAGGGTACTACTCAGAAGGAGTAAACCATAAGCCAGGAAGAAAACCAAGAACGTGGAGCATCTTGGGAGTCGAGTGAAGAAAGTGATTCAGGGATAGGGACTGATCAACTGTGCCTGAAGCTGAGAGGGTAAGGAAGGTGAGGACAGACACCCAGCTTCTTCATGTGCCATATAGGGGTCACTGGTGATCTTGATCATTGCTGATATGGTGGAGAGCTAGGATAGGGTATAGAAAGAGTAAGAAGTGAGAAATTAGTGATTTTAGGTCTATTGCAAGCAAGTGCTATGGGCTGAATTGTGTTCTCCCCCAACGTTCATATATAGAATCCCAAATCTCAGGTACCTCAGAATGGAACTGTAGTTAGAAGAGTCTGTAAAGAAATGAAAAGACCATGTTGGGGCACAGAGAGGAAACAGTCATACAGTCATTTGCCAACCAAGGAGAGAGGCCTCAGGAGAAATCAGCCCTCCTGGCACCTTGATCTCAGACTTCTACCTTCTGGAACCGAGAGAAAATATATTGATGTTGAAGCCCCCTGGACATCTAGGATGAGTTGTTATAGTAGCCCAGGCAAATGAATTGCAAGTCTCAGCACCTCTGCCTCCCTTTTGATAGTGCTCAGAAGAACTATGGCAAGACAGCCAAGTGTACTCACCATCTGCTTTTTCTTAGTTCATGCAGTGATGCATCAGGCTTCCTGGTTTTATGTGGCGGATTTCTTTGGAGGGTATTTGTGGAGCTCTTTGTGGTGTGGTGTATTTCTTTGACAAGTTTCTAGCCAAATTACAAAGTCCATATCACCAAAAATTGGCTGATAGCAAAAGGGTGAACGGTGGCTTCAGTGCTGGCTTACTTCTCTGGATTCTAAGGATTTTCTTTACTTTTTGGCTAATACATTTATGCTTAAAAAAAGTGTGTGTGTGTGTAAAATAATTTATTCAACAATTTTGAATGTTTCCTGCAGGGAGGGTTTTATGGGACATCTGGTCTACCATATTGTGTCATTATAAAGAATCCTGAATTACTTTGAAAACTTTCTTGGTGGTAAAGCAATTTCCTGTTAGCTATATGTTTCCAGTTTAGCCACCATCAGTTGCTTGCTTTTTGATCTGGTAGTGTTACTAGGAGATCGATAGACAATTTAATAAAAAATGATTGTCAGTGTCTCTGATTGGGGTCTCCAGAAGCAGACTGTGACATGGAGTTTGGGTTGTGGGCTGTCCTGGGAAAGGCATGGCCTTGGCTTAGGTGTTTCTTTGCACTGAGACTGGCCTGGGAGCAGACCAGGAAGAATCTGGCAGCTGGAGATTATCTAGCTATTTTTGAAGGAAGAGGAATTTGGGTGCTTCATTTTTATGTCAGTCACATCAAGTTATATGGCACTTAATACATGGCATAGTCTTAGGAAATAATATTTGCTCACTGAATTAGTGGAAACTGAAATTTTTAGACATTTTTTCTTGTGTAAATAAATTTTATACAGTAAGTTCCTAAAATGTTTGTTTAGCTATGGTAATACATTTTATATTCTGAGTACATTTTATAATCGGAAAAAATCCACATAATAACTTAAAAAATAAAAAATTAATTTGGTTGAGATAATGTAAGAGTTAAATGTCTGGGTTTCAGACGGCCTAGGACTAAGTACTGCTTTCACTAGTTATGATTTGTTATATTTGAGGCAAATGCCTTTGTCCCCTAATCTCTTAAATGAAAATATTAATAGTATGGATTAAAGGTTTGTTTTGAAGATTAAACAAGGCAGGACATCTATATACTCAGCATAGCACCCGGGGATTTTTAATACATAGTCTTGATAATACTGTTGTCATTGTTTCTTAGCATATTTATTAGTTTCTATTGGAATTCCTTTATATCATCTACTTTCTACCCTTCTACTTTCGTGTCTTGCTTTTATCTGAAATGTTGAGAGCATTCTATTTCACTTCCTGTTACCTCCCTGAATATACTACACTTTTCTTAAATATTTTCCCCTTTGTATTTGCTGGTTCTTAAATCAGAAAAAAAGTTCCAAGTGTCTTCTCATGAAAAGTCATTAATTAACTTATCAGTCATATAAATAAATGGGCACCCAGCGAACTAATATTTAATATGCAAGTGACATGTAACTCTGGATTCCTGCCTGCCCTCTCTTCCCTAGCCTTAATTTAAATTTTCATTCTCTCTCTCTTTTTTTTTAAATATAGTTAAACAGTGTATATGTACTCCTGAATACATTATTTGATTTTAAATATTTTTGAACTTTATAGAAGTGAATATCATGCTCTGTGTAGTCTCAGGTGTCGTCTTTCATGCAGCATCATTGCCTATCACTGTAGTTCATTCATTTTTTTGTAAATTTCCATTGTCTAAGTATTCTATAATTTACCCATTTCCCTGTCAGTGGATATGTAAATTTCCTTTTATTCATTTGTTTATTTGCTCTCATGAACTTGAACATGCATCCCAGTGTAGGTGGTTAAGTTTCTCTATGTCATTTATCTAGCATAGAACGGTTGGGTTATAAATATGTAAATATTTAATATTGAGACATAAACAGAACCTTCCTTGAAGAAGACAGACAAATGGCTAACAGATATATGAAAAAATATCCTCATCCCTAATCATCAGAGAAATGCAAATCAGAACTACCCTGAGATATCACCTAACCCCACTGAGAATAGCCCACATCACAAAGTCCCAAAGTTGCAGATGCTGACATAGATGTGGAAAGAGGGAAACACTTTTACACAGTTGGTGAGATTGCAAATTAGTATGACCTCTTCGGAAAGGAGTATGGAGACTTCTCAAAGAACTAAAAGTTGACCTTCCATTTGATCCTATAATCCCATTACTAGGGATCTAGGGGAAGGAAAAAAATCATTTTATTATCAGGATGTTTGCACTAGATTGTTTATCACAGCTACATTTACAGTCGTCAAGATGTGGAAACAACCCGAGTGCCCATCAACTGATGAATGGATTAATAAACTGAGGTGTATGTATACCATGGAATATTATTCAGCCATAAAAAAGATGGAGACTTTACATCTTTTGTATTAACCTGGATGGAGTTGAAACACATTTCTTCTTAGTGATGTATCACAGGGATGGAAAAGCTAGTATCCAGTGTACTCAATAGTAATATGAAGTCAGTTAGATGAACTAATACATGCCCACATAAGAGAAAAATTCAGTTTAATTCAAGTTGGCAGAACGGGGACCAGAAGGGAGGCTTCATGTCCTCTTACCAAATGGGCACCATGTAAGGGTACATGGTACGCCCCCTGGGTGTGGGACACAGCTACAATAGGGACTTTACCTAACAAATGCAAACATTGTAACCTAATTATCTGTACTCTCATATTAATCTGAAATTTTTTAAAAAGAGATAAAAAATTTAGTTTTGCTAGATAATGTCAAATTGTTTACAAAAATGAGTGTTCCAACTTATACACTGTTGACAATTAACAAGAAATTCTTCGCAACATTTGGCATGTTTACTATTTTTGATTTTTTTCAATCATACGCATATAAGATGTTATTTACTCACATTTACATTTTCCTGAGAGCTAATGACATTGAACATTTCTTTCCAAGTTTCTTCCCCGGTTCATGTCCTTTGGTCTTTTTTGAAATGATTGCTAAGAATTCTTTATATACTCTCAATTTTTAACTTTTATCAGTTTTTTATTCAAATGTCTCCTCTCAGATATGAACTTGTCTTTACACTCTTTTTAAAGTTTTCAAGTAATTACTATCTTTGATAAATTTGAACTTTTCATATTTTCTGAGCCCTTCATTGAAGTTATTTGTTTAGGCACTTATCTTTTTAGGCAAAGATTTTATTGATATTTTGAATTTTTATTTTGTACATGAAGCATCCTTATTCAAAGATCTAAAAGATCATTTAGATTAGAGTTTAGAATGTTTTTAATCTAGTGGTGATTTAATTTATATGGTCTTACACAGAGACTCAATTTCATTTTTTTTTTTTTTTGGCCAATTAAGTGACCATTTTAGAAGTTCATTTATTGAAAAGTTCTTATTTTTCTTTTTGATCCGTTCCTTGAGTCCTTTTATCTCACTGATCAATTTGTGCTTCCCTGTGGCACCTCTAGAATATCTTAATTACAGTTTCATCATAATAAATCTTGATATCAGATAGCAGACATCTCCACTCTTCCTTTCTTCTTCTCAAAAAGTCTCGATCGTGTGATCTTTCACCCATTACAGAGTGGGCAGATCAGATTTCACAAAATAGCACACGTGGCTTTGATTGGAATCTTTGGAATGTATAGATAATATTTTAGTATAAGGAACATTTGTTTTCTAGAGTGATTGGACCAACTTAAGTTGGTTATGAATAAGAAATCTTTAGTAATTTAAGGAACACTTGATGAATTATACTTTTTAAAAGGTTATAAAATATGTCCTCCTTACAAATATAAAAATGAGTGCATGTCAAGAAATTTATGCAATTCATTAATTCATTAACAAGGAGAACAGTAATACATTAAAATTGGTCCACAGAGCATTTGTTAAACTCAGTATTCGTAGGCATTGTTAGAATAAGATGCTGGATTACTGCCAACTCTCACACCTGCCCCCTTCAGTTCTACAGGACCATAAGGCATAACTTGCAGAGTTATTTTAAATTGGGTAGAAATTCTTTGCATATGGATTAGACAAAACTCTCCTTGTTAATATCTACTTCATAATTGTAAAATAACACAGAAAGTAGAATCTAGTCAGGTCCATCACGGCACTGAAAAACCATCTAGTATTAGCCTTTGTCTGTTTCCAAGTTTTAGATAATATTTCTGGCAGAACTGACTGAAGTTTTCTCTAGTACAATATTTTCACATTTTTCTTATCTCATTGTCTACTTTCTCAGATTGGAGAAATTATATTGACATGGTTCTGTGAAAGAGGCTTATTAAAATGATGAGAATATAATTATTTATATTTCTGACATATATTTAAAAAAATTATATTCAGATTTTGATTTTACATTGTTTATATTAACATAGAAAATATCATTTACTTATATTTGTTATAAAGATTTTTACTTTATTGTTATTCATGATTGCAAACAAAGTCTAAAGATTTATTAGTTGGATTGGTGAATAAATGGTGAATGTTTATAGAAGAATATCATGCAGTCATTAAAAATGATGATAGAGGCTTAATCTTCTATTTTTAAGAAAAATAACTAGGTTATTCGTGGCAAGTATATGATAACTCCCTTTACATTGTTGTTTAAGTAATTGAAATGCCACCAGAAAACCTGGTAATTCAACAAAGGTATGTCAATTCAAACTCCCTGCACGTAGTGAGTAAGCTTTAGTAATGTTTCAGGACAAAGATGCTGGAAGAGAGATATTTATCATGGTTTGAGACCAATGCTCAAGTGATGAAAGGAAGAATCTTTCAAGGTGAAACACCGATTTAGAATGGTCAAAGTTCTTGACAAATTTTTTAGAACTCGTACACTCAGCAAAGTAAGGGCTTTGAAGCAAGTCTTTTTTTTTTTTATTTTAATTGAGTCATAGCTGTGTACAATAATTCAGTCATGGGGTACAGTGTGCGGGCTTCACATACAATCGGAGATATTTTTATCAACCTGATTGATATAACATTCATGATATTTTCTCATTTACTATGTGAAAACATTTT